>VMDR010030174.1:0-12475 GCA_007922815.1 Macrotus californicus
ATTGCTCACAGCAATCAGTCATTCTCAGAAATGTCAAGTGCCGGCACTCATCTGGGCATTCAGAATGCTTCTCCCTCCTTCCGTCCCTCTCTCTCAGCCTCTTTGGAGTGGCCCAGGAAAACAAAAGACTGGCCCATCTAAAACCAAAGATGCCCACTTAAAATTGGTTGCCAAAATGCATTAAAATGCATCTTTATCAGAGATGAGCCATACAATTCTTTCAAAAGAAAAAGAAAGGCCGCTTCTTCAATAAAGGGAAGTAACAGGTAACACTAGAAAAGTTGAAGAAAAGCTGTGAAGTAAATTGTAGTGATCCTAGCCATAGGGTACTTAATTGTTCAAGAAAAAAGAAGCTGATTTCAATTTCTAAGGCAACTCAAATGTACAAAAAAATCTACTGTTCAAAAAATACAATGTTGCATACATAAAACAGCCTGGAATCATCAATATTTGAGATTTAAACATTAAGTAAATTAGTCTTGAGTTTAATTATCCTAGTCTGTGCTTCCTCAAAATTGACAGAGTAAAGAATCAGAATGGGGCGGGTGGCGCAGGGTGGGGAGGGAGGCAATCAAAATGCAAAGAAAACCAATACACATAGGCTTATTGGGACATAGAATATGTGTAAGCTATATATGTGGGAATATATTTCTAAATTCTAACATATAAATGAGGTCTGTCCAAAAGGTACCCAGCCATGTAATATGAAAAATAGAGACATTTATCGAAGAAGATGCAAGATACAAGAAACATTGTACATAGGACAATGATGTCTCAGTCCCCCTCAAAACAGGTACCTTGGGACCTCACACAGTTCTCCTAATCGCCATCAGCTGCCCCATCGTATTTTCCTGAATCTCATCAAAGGTCTGAAACCTCTTCCCTTTCAAAGGTGATTTGAGTTTTGGGAAAAAACAAAAGTTGCACGGCACCAAATCGGGGCTGCAGGGGGACTGAGTCACCTGGGTGATGTGATGTTTTACCAAACTCTGCACAAGACGTGATGCATGAGCAGGTGCATTATTGTGATGAAGTGGCCAATCACCAGTTGCTCATATCTGCGGCCTTCTGAATCATCTGAATAGTTTCTGCAGGGGAATGTTCAAGCTTAATACAAAATTTGAGGCATATTCATTGCTCTACTCACTCAGTCATTTTGGATGCGATGGCCACACAGTACACACGCTCACTCAGTGGCATCTACCGCTCCCACCGACTAGCACAGTGAAGTCATCATTGTTCACACATGTGCATTCCAGTCCACTCTCCTTGGCTGCCAGGTTACATCAATGTCACATACACCATTCTCATTATATTAACAATGGCTGGACTTTTTCAGGACAGACCTTGTGTGCGCGCACACACACAAATCTCACAATCTGGGTTTCCATGGTAGGCCTTAGTAGCCAAATGGAGATAACAATAACACACTTTATTTAGCAAGACTAGTTACACTAAAAAGAGTATTTCCCATGTAAATCTAACAAAATAATTTTTCTATTTGAATTATCAGGTTAATTGCCAAATACTCCATCTTTTCTCTCTGAAGACAAAGAGGTTTGATGTAGTAACATTTAATGTAAGAAACTCTCTTCACGACATCTGAATTTCACCTCATTTGAAAACCATAGCAATTCAGGTGTCCAAATCAACTCTGGAAATCACACCTGGACACACACACACTGCCCTTCCCCAGTTCCAGGAGAAATTGCAGCTGAAGACCCCTTTGTTTAGGCAGGTGAACTCTGCTAAAAATGAAAATTAAGAGAACTTTGAAGAAGCTGCTTCAGGAGAAAAGGGAATGTCTATCGATCATCTTTTATGCACCTCTCATTAAGTGTTTTCTCTCATACAATAGTTACAACCTTCCCCCAAGGCACACAAAGTTGTCCCCATTGGACAGGAAGACAGGGGAGCTGAGTGGGCACCTGAGGTTACACAGGGAGGCAGGGAGCCAGAATTTGAACTCTGAAGATAGGGCCACCCTTCAATTCTGAACATCTGTGCCTAGCACAACACCAGGGGCAGGGTAGGCTTTGGATAAGTGTTGTTAAATTAAACCTGACTGCAAGGCCCACCCACTGAGATGCATCTGGAGACTGGCATCAGAAGGCTAATACACAGTCTGAAGGGCAGTGAGAAGCAGTCAACCCAGTCTGGCATGAGCTGAGCAAGTTCATCACTCAGATCTTTCAGAGCCCCAACTGCCCTCTCTCCTCCATTACTACCCTCCTCTCATCATTATCTCTACCCAGCTCTGGCCACCTGCCCATCATGGGTTTGCTTTCCCAAGGTGGCTGCCAGACTTGGCAAAGCCCAGGGCTGCCCGTTCCTTGCCCCGCTTCCCAAGGGAGCTGGTAGACATGAAAACACTGGCCCAATGTCTGAGCTGTGGACCAGTCATGACTTCCATCCTTTAGCTATTTGGGATTACTCAGGCCCTAAGGAATTCTGGCTCCCCACTGACAGTGTTGTTCCAAAATCCTACCACTTGCAGGTGAACACTGGGAGTGGCACTCCAGATGGGTCCCATGGGTTAGGGACTCTTGCATTGCTTTCATAGATGGGTTTTAGGCAGAGGGTTGGAAACTAGTTATTTGAAATGTAAGGTGTTTGTGTTCTCTAACATGGGAGGGGGAGGAGAGAGCCAAAGAGATTTGGTAGCCCCTGGCATGCACACCTCAGGGAGCCTGGGGAAGGGTTTAAGGGACAAAGACACAAAGGCTGTGTCTGGGCATGAGCCTGGCGGCAGAGCCTAAACACCACCCACATCCTGCATGATGTCCTCTCCCCTGCTGGGAACTTCAGGGAGCAGTTTCTCTGGTGCCTCTCTGCACTGGCTATAAGCCCAGTTTTAAAAATAACAATAATAATAGTACAAGCTATAACCACAATTTGCTGGTAGTCACTAATTGCCAGACACCGTGCAAGGCTCTTTACATATTTTAACATCCACCAGTGGTACCATTGTTTTCCCCATTTTGCAGGAGAGAATATGGGATGGATATTTAATGACAAGCTTCCACCAGTCAAAAAGCCAAGAAGCCAGTCTGGACCTCACTCCACCACACAGCCTGTCCACACATCACCCTGGCTACTCAGGAGACAGACCCAAGCCCCTGCCATGGTCCACCTTCCTTCCACCTTGGACTCTGCAACCTCCTACATTCCCTGCCCTCGCCTACCAACACAGGAATGAATGCGTGAAAGCCTGGCCCATCACTCTTCTGGGGGTACACCTTCTATACTTCGAGTTTTTTAAGTTTTCATCCAACATGGTACAGAAAAGGAGTTAAACCCTGAATTACATTAGAAGTTGACTCTGTCTTCTTATCCTGACCTGCACCGAAATCAGCCGAACTTTTCTAGACCCACTTTCCTCATATGTGACAGGTCAGAGGGGCCTCTCATCTCCTCACCTAACTGTGTCCGGTTGTCTTTGCCTCACTTTTCAAGTTCATTTGGCCACCAGGATGAATGACACAGTGTGAACCAGGCGAGTCAAAATTCCCCACCAAAATTGGGCCTGGGCCACTTTCCAGAGACACAAACACTAAGAAAAAGTGTCCCTGGGGCCCTTCCAGTGCTCAAATATTTCACAAATCCTAGAAAAGCACTTCTAGAAAGAACTTTAGAGAACGCTCTAGTTGAGCCCTCATTTTATAGGAAGCAAACTGAGGCTCGGAGAATACCTGGCCACTTTCTCACCACCCCACCGCCACAGTTAGCGTTAAGGCAGGATGTGGATTCATACCAAAGATTATCTTAATCCAAAATCCACATGTCACGTTACATGTATAGTCTCCTCTGATTTTGTAATTTTAGCCATTAAAATATTTAGATTTGGTAATGCCCTGAATAGCAGAAAGGGAAGAAAAAAGCAACTCAGTTCTTTAGAACATCACATACAGGACTGCCCTTGAAATTCACCATTAATAAAGAAATTAAGGTACAGAAGTATGAACACATTTTCCTAGTGAAATCCAAGTAGCTGATGGCTGGGCGGGGGCTCATAGTCAGTCTGTAGTCCCAGCCCAGGGCTCTTTGCATGATGCCCTGACAAAAAGTCACAGAGATGTGGCGATTTGGTGTTGTTTTTCTAAAGTTATTACTTGCCATAGTACCTCATATTTCTTACATACTTTAGACAGTTAAACTGTGTGCAACCATGAAAGTTTCTGTATTCAGAGGTGCTATAATTATTTGGAAAACAAATAAGGACCACTCAGCCGAAATCACAGGAGACAACTAGAACATGGGTTAAATTTTTGTGAAAAGGCAGGGGGAGGCAACCACATGAACAGCCACTTTCAGCTGGGCCATCAATGGCAGACACTGTCAAAGTTTCTTGCCCCAAAGCTGAAATGGAGCTGAAAGGCCCGCAGCCCAGGGCAAGGCCCCTGCTTCCGAGCCTTCTCCCCCTGCCCTCTGCTTTCACAGGCCTCTTCCAGATCAGAAGCCACGGGGCCAGGAGGAGGAGCCGGTTTTGTTTTCTGCAGAATAAAGGTTTCAAAAGGCCAAGGGAGGGAACGTCTAGGACTTGTTCTGCGAAGGTTCAGTTCTCGATATTTTTAAGAAACATATCAACAAACCAAAAAATCTGCAAATGTATACAAAGCCCCCTTGTGGAAGCATATTTAAAAACCGTTTTTGAGAACTTGAGCCTTAGGGGGAAATGTTGGCCTCCTGGATAATTTAGGCTCCCTGTAGGCTGCTCATCATGAGAACACACACAGGTATTTCAGCAGCGAACACGGCAAGCCACACGCCTACCTCCCGGACCATCTTCGTGTACCTACAGATCCTTTTTCCTTCTCCCTGTCGCCACCAAAAAGAAAGCCCCAACGTAAATCTTAGCAGATTTCATCTCGTTTTAATTCTCCATTGCTCTTATCTGTCTTTTATCAGAGAAAGGAAATCAAGAAGCATAACTTAGTTTACCTCTTTTTTTTTTTCCTTTTTTTCTGGAAGAAAATACCTTTGTATCTCCCAAGACAACACAATTTTTGAACTAATAAAAGCCAACCAGGTTCCAAGTGATAAGTTTTTCCTTCTAGGAAAAATTAACAATTTAAACATCCTCTGAAAAAATATATTAAAGGCCACACTGGGATGAAAATGAAATGAAACGCTGCATGTTCTGTGTTTTTTTTAACGCAAAGAAAAACTTTTTTGACTTTCATGATGTGCGTATGGCCATTAATTTCAATGTCATATTATGGTTTTTGGCTGAACAGACAGTATGTATGTATGTATGTAAGCAAACAAAACAAATGCACTTTGTATTCAAATTTATACAACTCCATACATTTTTATGCTCTTTATTTGAAAATTAATTTTGGCTTAGGCCTCAGAGACAGCAAATGTTGTCAAGATTTGAGGGCTACCTGAAAAGCCTTGGGGACAGCATTACCCTTATGCATAAGAAACAGCAAAATAAAATAAAAATAAATGAATTTCCAAATACGTCATGGCTAATCCCTTGAGCTGACCTACAAATGAATTATGGAGGTTTTGCTACAGGACTGAGTAGATCTGGTGATTTCGCTGAGAGATTTATCTTATTTTCCAACTTATTTTCATATCTTATTTCCTTTTCTTTTAGAATTAGACTGTAAATAAAAGGGCTAAGACTGAATGAAGCTCCCTTTCACGGCACTCATGTGGGATTGATAAATTAAAACGGTGAGATGAGTTTTGCATGACCCATCCTCGAGGATTTGGGAAATTTAGCCAATGCAAAACAAGGCATTAATTTGGAGAGGCCTCGCTACTTACAATGCTTAGTGTTCTGACAATGATGAATGGCATCATTCCAAGCAAATGGTAATTTCACTTTTTGTGACAGTACTTTAGAGCAAAACCGACTTTCTTCACACAAAGAATTTGCAATCCTATTGAGCAGAGGCAGTACCTGAATATCAGAAATCCTTCATTGTTTAAGTATCATCTGATATTCTTGATTGGCTTCAGACTGAAGGTCGGAGTTGAATTAGGGAGAACGGAGGTTAAGTCCTAACCTTGAAAGACTTAGCAGCCATTGAAACACTGCCTTTGGGCACTTATTGGCCTGTATTTATCAAAAAAACTTTTCAATTCAATGAGGGGAGGGAGAAAACACAAAACTTGTCACATTCATCAAGTGAAGCCACTGGAAAGACATCCACATACAGAACACCCAAAAAGCATAATCTTTCCGCAGAGCTGATAGAAATGGTAATTGGATGGGTCAGGGAATAATACAACCAAAGCGGGAGCAACGCAGAATATCGCGAAAAAATCAAGGTCAAAAATAAAAGAACAGATCCTTTTTAACTTGCGAAAAACTTACACTTGGCCTCTGTAATAAGGGAAAAATATACCTGTTGCTACCCATAATTTATGTCCTCTCAAAAGCCTCTCAAAAGGACCCTCTGAACATAAAGGGCATTAAAGACCCCCATTCTCACAGCCCCTAAGAAAGCTTCACCTTACTGACTCCATCAAAATATGTTTTCTGAAAGCAAAAAAAAAAAAAAAAAAATTTAAAGAGAACAACTAAAAGCAGTGACTCCCTTTCGAAATGTAACCCATCCATCTTTCAACAGACAAGGCATGCCTGGGGTGGGGGTAGGGAGGGGGGGTGTATTGAATATATTTAAACTCTTCCCTGAGTGACTGCCAAAAAAAAAAACACACTCTCGGAGGGCTGGGAGAGAATACCAACATTGTATCCCAAAAAGAGGAACAGACCTAATGAATCATAAAGTCTTGATTGCACGTCTTCCTGCCTTCTTTGCTAATGAGCTAATACCAGGACAAAGCCAAATGACACATGTAAACAGATGAGCCTTCTGGGGATGTCACATTGTCCTGTTTTTTATCTTACACAAACACCTCCACACTGAACTTGGAAGGGGTTTTGGCACGACACGGAGCCTGATATGCTGAGCTGCAACCAGCTCAAAAAGGAAGGGATCTGATGAAGGGGTGTGTACTTCAGCTTGGTAGACATGTGCGGATGCAGGTGTCTCCTTACTGACAAAGATATCGGTTAAGGGGTAAAGAGTCCCTGAAAAGACAGTGTGTGGAGCCCCTCTTCTTCCCAGGGAGTGAAGCAGAACACCCGAAAGACCTCCTTAGATAGGTTCCCTAAAGAGTTAAAAAGAAACAATCCAAAGTGCACTTTGGCATTTCCCAGTAAACTGTACAAATGTACTGATATGCAACAAAAGACAGCGGCATTTATTAATTTGCAAAATTCTCGGATGCCTGTATGCCCGTTTTTATTAATCCAGGAATTGAACTTTCCACATTAGAGTTCTACAGTGATGTGCGGAAGGAGACGCGGTTTATGATTTGTGCTGACAGAGCCACATCATATTTTAGGGAGATGACATTGCTATTGATGGCTCCTTCTAATCTATTCCCAGTAATACACTCATCTGTATGTTCTCCCCGGGCACCAGAAGAACAATCTCAGATCCCTAAAACAGTATGTCATCTCTTTCCACAAATCTCATATGCACATATATTATTATTATTTAACGTTTATTAAGTACCAACAGTATGCTAGGCACAATAGACATAGGGGACCATAAAAACATATTTAACGCATCAAAAACCACAATAAAAGGACGCTGTGTTTGTGACAGAAGACAATAAAAATCTTTGCTATTCATAGTTCAAGATGAAATGCACCCCAGGTCCCAGAGCAGCCTTGGTACAGCATGGCATATCAAAGAAATGTATTAGAATTTTCACTCAGCCGGAGAAAGGGAGGTTTTGCATGCCATACAATTAAAGGTGGCCTTCCTCAATTTTACCATGTTCTGCAACAAACAGTGAATTCTCTAATGGCAAAGTATTAATTACTTAACAATCCGGTAAAAGCTCAGCACTCTGCATCACTTCCAATCATTTGGTATCTTTTGCACTAAACATTACGATTGGCATTGAAATTGCATTTCTCTGTACAATAGTTGGGTATACATTTTTTTTATTTTGTTGAAATTTAGAAAGGTTAAATGATTTGCCTCAGGTCCAGCTCAGGAATCATCGTCAGTTGTTCTAGAGTTGCACACGCACATGCACACGCACACGCACAGAATTGAAGAGTGATAAATGCTATCCACAAACTTGGGGATTCAGAATTAATATAGCATCAAATAACCCATTTGGACTTGTGTAGACACAGCACAGCCTGGCTGAGGCAGATGGATAGCTAAGGGTCTCCACTTCACTTGCTCACGCTTCTTTCATCAGGGCTTAGTGCAGGGTGAAGAGGATAAAGTCTGGAGCCACATTTTATGGGTTTGAATCCTGGTTCTACCACTTCTTAGCTATGTGCCTCTACACAGGTTACTTAGTATCTCTCTGCCTCAGGTTCCTCACATGTTAAGAAGATATGAGGAAAACAATAGGAACTTGTTTCACAGATTTATTGCGAGGGTAAAATGAGTTCATGAGTAGAGCGAGCTTAGTATAGTGTTCAACACATAGTGAGTGCTTCAAAATCCATCATCTCGTCAGGGTCCTAGTACTGAGAAGCAGATAATGTGCTGCTTTTGAGATAAAAAGACGATGTTACTGATGCTCAGTAAGTAAATCAAGTTGCTTTCCTATTAGTAAAAAATGATTTATACTAGCCATCAAACTTAGTCTCTCCTCTTCAACCCTTCATGAACTTAAGACAATTGGCTAAAACCCCCACAAAGTTGGCTTTTCAATGAGTCACCTCCACTGAACAGGGGGCAGAAGGGTTGAGGGTTTACAGTGTTAAGCTCTTTGGAGGTGTTTGAATGAATGAATGGACAGATGAATAAATGAGTGCGTGAATGAATGAATGAATGAATGAGACAGTGCTTAGAAGTTCACAGAATCCAAGTAAAGGTTCAGTTTATGGATTCAGGCTGCTCTTTGAAATCATATAACTCTCAATAATACGCAGACTACTTTGTATATTTTCCACATACTTTCCACTTCCTCCCCATTCTATTGTACATCTCCTGGAAATTTCTCTGCTTCTTGTTATTTCTATAGAGGACACAGAGAAGACAGAAGTAAACTAGAAATCAGTTAATACAGCTCACTGTTCACTACCCAAATGATGGTTTTAGCTGGAGAAAAAGTCAAAGTTAATGACTAAATTAAGGTCTTTGGATTATCAGTCAACATCAATGGCTCTGCATTCCTTAGCCAAATAAGGATGAACAATCAAAGTTGCAGGATGTGGGAAATCAATCAGAGTTGCTGCCTGGTACAAAGAAAAGAGGATTATTGTTTTCTACTATTGCTTTTATTGTCATAAACATCGAGGGATTAGAAAATTAACTGCCATAAATTAAGGGCAGTCTAAATTACAAGGCTTTCCCATTAACAAGCATAAAATAATTGCTTTTTAGAAACTTAGAAGTGTATGATATGGGCTAAAAAAATCACAAAATACTAGGTCTTTAAAGTTATTTCTGTCACTATTTCCTTGAAGTGCCGTTAGTTACCCGGTGGGGATTAAAAACCCAGCAGGACTACTTCAGTGATACCACTCTGGATACTATTCTTAGGAGAATGACTACGGGGCACAGGACCTTTTTGGGCTTCCACACCTTTCCAAACCGCTTTTTCCCCCGGAGGGAGATGGCCTCTTTTTTTGTGGCTCTAAAGCTTGAAAGCGGTGCCTTTTAATTGCGCACAGACTCGTAAAGCCAGACATATTTAGATGTAATTTTGTAAGTTGTACACACACAGACTCAAACCTGTAGATGATGAAATGTTGCTAAAATTATCCTTATCCAGTAAAATTGATTGCGGTGATGAAAATCTTGACATCTATTCCAGAGTTCAAATTAAACTTCAGCGTAATACAGTAGCCGGAGTTGGACCAAAGTAAATAAGCACTTATTTAGAGTAATCGTAATGTGTGTGTGCGTTGCATGTATTGAACTTTCCAGAAGAAGTCAGTGAGCCCACATTGTAAGAACTGCAGAATTAATTACGAGGGTACACAAAGGGTATGTTCTTCAATGATCCCAGCGTCCATCTGCCTAATATCCACCTGTCTAGTTGTGCTTTCATTTAAGCACGTATTATGGCATCAGTATTAACTTTAGGATTCGGGTAAAACCATCGCCGTTTCCCAAGATACTTGCCTCCTAATAAACACAGGCTGAAGGGGAAGTGTTGAAAGCGACAGCAGTATTTTCCCTGTAATGTTGGATACAAATCTCAGCTGCATAACATTGTATGCTAATAACCATTATTTAATGAACAGATGAAGAAGCCCTTTTCATCCACTCTGGCAGATTTTGAACTTGATCTTCTATCGTTCGATGTCATGCAAGACCAGATAAATGACAAGTCTTTCGAGAGTCTGCAGAGCCCCTTTAGAACAGCTGCGCGGTCTTCCCCTCTTCTTTGCAGCAGGTTTCTCACTTAAGAAAAAAACACGCTTCATTACATCGCCTCTTACTGGAGCTGCAAGGGTCTATTCAAGGAAGATAAGCCTCTTAGAAATGAAGTGGCGTTGAATTTAGGTTTTGAGTGACAGCAGGAAGATTTATCCATTCAACAGACAATACCGCTTTCTCTGCATTAATCTAGGAGGCGGACAATGATCTGTTTTTTAGGCCTCATCTCAACTCTTTCCCACAGCAGAAGGTGATTAGAGTGAGGAAACAGGGACTGTGAAAGAAAACTTGAGCCCTATCTCTCCAGCCCTCCTGTTTCCTGAAGGGGTCAGAGGGAGCCCCTAGGCCAAGGGCATCAATCACAGATTCACCACAAGGATATGATGCTTCTCCATTGGGAAACTGGTAGGCCCACAGGTAATGGGGTGAGCCCCAGAATCCAAAGAGTAAACTATTATTGTTAGCTTCCCAAAGAGAAAAGAAAGTACAAAGTAACCCTTCATAAGCAAAAGCCCTTGAATTCTTCTCGGTGGGGCCCAGTTAAAAATGTCAGGAATATTTTGACTTTCCGTGATATCCCACCACCTATCCACAGGTAAGTTTCAACCAAGTCCAAAATTAGCTGGTCTGCAAACAGCAGCCTAAAGAGAGGAGGCAAAGATTCTGCTCCACACTCACAGCAATGCCAGGCAAAATCCAAGCGAGTATTTACACAACACAACCACTTCATCTCGCTTTTTATAACCACCTTCCACAACTCCACAAGAGCACCCACAAAAGTCCTTCTGCCCCAATTGTTAATACAAAGTGTCCTTCTCTGCCAAGCACTGAGGACAGAGCCCACTATGAGCAACTTACAGATTGTGAGCAACCCACAAGGATATTAAACTGGAGTCTAGCATCAGAATCCCGTTTAACAGGCAATATTTGGCACTATCCTTCGTGTGGGAGGCTTGCCATTTTAATAGTAGAATCTTTGCTTGTACTTTGTGGCACATAAATAGATGGATGGACTTTAGAATGAATGTGGTGGCTGAAAACAATGCTTTCGGTTTGGGACATGCACATTTTTATTTGAGCTGCAAACAAGCCGCAGTTGTCCCATCACAACATCCAAAGATGCTTTTTTAAAGACCACTCACAATTTTGCTGCTTTTTCCTTTAGCTCACAGGAAATAAAATGTTCATCTCTGGTTACCTTACAGAATCAAAATAATCAAAGAGAGCCAAAGAAGGTTTTACAGCCAAGATCTTGGAAAACAAGTATGAGGCAAAATGCTTTTACATGGTTCTATTTTCCTGAAAAGGCAGTCCATGGAGGCCAGGAGAGATTCTAGTTCAAGTGTGAGTAATTAATTAAGTTAGTAAGTAAGGAAGCAGAGTGAAAGTCACAGACATTACCACAGAATTAGATCAAGCTGCCCCAAATGACTTCTAAATTTGAGAGCAGATTGTGTGTTCTCCAGAAATCAATATAGAGTCATCACATTTTGACATTTCCTATTGTTAAATTGTGTTTTGTTTTGTTTTTGCAAAATGTCATATTGACAACTAGAGCCTTTTTTTTTCAATCACCCCACATAATGCTGAAAATATCTGTTTATCCATCTTAAAGACTGTAACCAGCCAAATACGCTGGTGGCAGGATGTAATCCACATTTCAAGTCTCTTCAGGACCCAACCCAACACCAACGTGGCCTGAAGATTTTGCAGGGGCGGGGGGACACCACCCCTTCAGAAATGCCACGTGGCATGAAAGCACGATGGCTACCCTCACTTAGTGGACAGTTCTTCAGAAAAGTAACAATGATTCAAAGTAAAACCAAAATGCAGCGCCAAGGTGCTATTATTCTCATATTATGCAATGTAGTCTCAGGAAAGGTTTTATTCTTATCATCTCTGGGTCTCAAATTCCTTAAAACTCATCGTATGGCACTGTTACAGAAAATGTTTTACCTACTGCTTCCATACTCAAAAGTTGACCCCCCAGGTGGCAAAAAAAGCAAATTGCCTCCACCATCAAACTTTACATAATGGGCCCAGTCAGCATCTACCATGATAGTCTTTATTTTCTTCTTCCTTCCTTCCTT
>VMDR010030175.1:0-12472 GCA_007922815.1 Macrotus californicus
TTCATCAGGCAGACCTAGGCCTTCATTCTGTTTTCTACATATATTATCATGACCTGGGGCAAGTTTCTTAAGCTTTCTGAAACTTTCATTACATCTTCTATAAATTTGATATAGTAAAAATACTTTCCTGATGAAACTGCTGAAGGGTTAAGGGTGATAACAACAGTAAAGTCTTTATAGAAAGAACATAGCATTTAATAAAGAGTAAGTACTGTGCTGTTGCTGTTCTTATTGTTATCTGTATCTCTGTCACCACCACTGTTAGAGAAGGGGACACACCTTTCCTCTGCTCCTAATTTCCAGAAAGAGGAAGTTGACCCATAGTCTTTCTACCTTTGGGAAATTGGAATAATGTATTAAGTCAGCAACTGTGACAAAAAGATACACAATCCATGGAGACATACCATTTATTACGGAAAGAAAAACAGCCAGAGCAGCCAGTTTCATCAGGTGCCCACACTCCAGTTTCTAAAGGACAGTGGATGAAGCCAAGTGTTTCCTATGCATGCAGTGGCTGCATCCCAGGAGAGGAACCCTGACACTAGGAGACTCTGAACTTGTATGGAGCTGCCAGAACATCTGCTCTGCTTAGCTCTGGAGACACGGTACTTATCATTCTGGAATGGAAGCAAATGCCTGTAGGAAGGGGAAAGAAATGGCATTAAAATTATTACCCTGGAATGTTTCTGGGGAGGTGTGTCTTCATAACCCTCTTGAGGAACATGCTACCTATAACTTCCAAAGCTATTTGCCATTCCAACATGTCCTTTGCTGTAAAGACCTTGACTAATCAAGTACATGAAAAATCCATGCAGAATTATCTCCCGATATTATAGTAGGCAGACAGTTAGATATTAATGAAAGAGAAGGGAGCCAAATAGCTAATTAATCTGGATTAACTAGGAAATGACAGCTTCAGATACTCCAGAGAATAGCTGGAATTGTTCTGTCAAAGGAATTAGCATCCTAATAAACAGAAAAGTCTAGCTTTTCAATATGCCCAAAAGACAACCACCCATTTTTGCAGATTAATGGTGGGGAGGGATAACCAGAGGAGGAGAAATTCCTCTGTTCATGCATGGGTGGGAAAAGCCAGATGATGAGGCAAAGTTATGAGTCATGTGCAGTAGGAGCTAAAGTGGCAGCCTTAAAGGAAATAGACAAACCTGGGAAAAAGATTGGCTAGGATATAGCCACTGGCCTGGGAAGATCCTGGAAAAGATATTAAATAGTTTGAAAAAAAGCTTACTCCTTCCCAAACCCAAAGAAATGTAATCAAAGCTTAACAAAGGCCCAGTTGCCAGTCTCTCTCTTCAACAGCTGCCCGGGCAAAGTGCAGCTCCCATTACGATCCTGATCCCTGTCAGGGGCCAGATAGAAATAGAGACTAAGAGAAACCACTGGAGCCTCGGATTCGGGGCTAATGGCACAACACCAACAGTTATCTATTGGTAGATTTGAGAAGAATAATTGCCACGTTGGGCTCGGCAGTGACTCTTTTCTCCATGGCTTTTCCATTAGGATCATTGAAACTTGAGAAAAAAATCTAGTCAAGAGAGTTAGTGAGTGTGCCTAATTCTGGAGTTCAGGAAGAAGCTCTAATTGGCTGTCACACGAAGTCACATTATATATTTTAGCAATGACCAATCATACAGTTAGTATGTTGGCTCGTTTTTTATGTCTCTGTTTTCTTATTCAATTTTTTAGGACGTATCAGGGAAGAGGGTACTAATTCTTGGAGACTCCCTAAGAGATGAGACCAATTATTATTATAAGTCTACATAACAATTTATATTGAGTACCAAGTTACTACTACAACTAATTTTGTTTTATATAACTTATTTTAAGACATGCAAGTATAATTTAGTTTAGGAAACATTTCATCCCACATTATGAGAATAAAAGATCATGACGTAAATCAGTATGTTTCAGGTGTTTAAAAATTTTGCTTACATGTTGTTTTAACTAATTTCCAGAGATTGGCAATTTTAAAGGGGCTTTGCATTGAATAACCCTTATATTAGTGTTTGAATCTGTTTTGCTTTCTTAATTAACTTCTTTCTAGTCCTCTGGACTGTTACAGGGCATACCACTAAGGTAAATACTAGGATGATCTTGCCTTTTGTGTGGAGACAGGAAAGGGCTCCATTAATGTGTGATAGGTAAGCAGAACACTGAAAAATAACTAGAAATTGATCAAGCTGGAAGGGGTGAAGTGAGAAGAAGGTTATAAGCAAAAAGAGGAGCAAAGGCATAAATATTGAAGTAGAAATGACATGGATCTGAAAACAGGCCAATGTGGCAGAACTTTTGACAGAAGGAGCAAGAGAGCATTAGAGTGAGGCTAGAAAAGGAAGCAGGAGCCAGATACCACAACAGGCTTAGAGTCCAGGTACAGAAAGTTGTTCTTTATCTTAAGAGCTATTAAAGTGTCTGAAACAGGACACTGTGCTTATTATATAATGGATTGCAGAAGGAATTGGTGAGACCAGCGAGCAAGCCACGGCAGCGGTACAAACAGCAAATTAAATTGGCCTGGGCAGAGTAGGTGGCAGTAAAAACAGAGGAAAGCAAGTAGATTCCAGATATATTTCAGAAAAAATGATTATATTTATTTTTATTCTCCAAACTGCACCCTGTGTTTTACACAACTAACAAACACCAATAAATGTTCACCAGTCACATGAAACCCATCATCATCTTCAGAGCATTTTTCAATTTACCCAGCTTCCTGCTTTTTTGGAAAGCTAGGAAGAGACTGTATAGAACACTATTTCTCAAGTAAAATGTAAGTTCAGATTAAATCACCCAAAGCAGGTAACTAATTAAGCAACAGTTATTTAGGCAATTACTGCAAATCTACACTTTTCCTGGTTGGCAGTCAGATGAGGAAGGCAGAGTTAATCTTGATATGTGTAATGTTTCCTGTGGGGAAAACAATGAAAAAAATATGCCTAGAAGCTGTGAAGTTGGAATCCATTCAATACTAAGAGACACTATTTTAACAATGAAAATGATATCCATGTGACTCCCCCATCAGCTAACAGCTGTTGGGAAAGGGTTTCAGAATTTCTAGCATTGAGTCCAATTAAGTTTTAAAATCTTGACTTTAAATTAGTCCACGGACCGCATTTTGAAGAGTCTTAAATAATTACTCATGCCTGCTGGAGGAACTTCATTTTTAATGATATCTGAGTTATTTAATTGAGTGGCATTCATCCTTGCACTTAGACTTCCTATTAGGAGTTATGTGGTTGTGATAAGTCTATTATAAATTGATTCTGTGAGGATAGTTCCTAATTCTTCTTTTAAAGCTGCAGGGATTACATGTCTATCACTGCAAAAAGTAACCAACCAGTAGATGGGGCTTGGGATACTAAAATTTTAGCAGTAAATAAATAAATAAGTGCTATGAAATTATTTCTATATTAGTATAAAACTTTTATTGAGCATCTGCTTTACATCTGGCATTATGCTAGGTGCTGGTAATATATGAAATTCAAGAAAATTGTAGTTTATTAAAGTAAATAGAATGTTTTTAATTATAATAATGGTTCTGGGACTAAATTAGAAGCAATTGAACAAAGGAAGAAGTGGTCATCTGAGGTGGAAAGAAAATGTTTCTAGAAGCCTGTCACTTGAGCTGAGTATTAAAACGAGTTGATACTCATTAAATGCAAAAGGACATGGTAATATATTCAAAACAGAAGAATCAGCATATTAAAAGCATAATATTATGAACTAGGGATGTCCTCTTTCACCTCTCTTATTGAACCTGGTATTGGAAGTCCTAGCTATAGCAATCAGAAGAAATAATAAAAGGCATCCAAATTGGAAAGGAAGAAATAAAACTGTCATCAGCTCCAGATGACATGATACTGTACATACAGAACCTCAAAGATTCCACCAAGAAACTATTAGAATTAAAAATGAATTCAGCAAAGAAGCAGGAAACAAAATTAATATCCAGAAATCAGTTGCATTTTATATGCCAGTAGTGAAGTATTAGAAATGGAAATTAAGAAAACAATCCCATTCACAATCACTTCAAAAAGAATAAGATACCTAGGAATAAATTTAACTAAAAATATAAAAGACCTGTACTCAAAAAATTATAGGACACTGAAGAAAGCAACTGAAGAAGATACAAATAAATGGAAGCAGAGACTGTGTTCATGGATAGAGAGAATTAACATCATTAAAATGTCCATAATACCCAAAGCAATCTATAGACTCAATGCAACTCCTATCAAGACACTAATGATGTGTTTCACAGAACTGGAACAAATATTTCAAAAATGTATTTGTAACCACAAAAATGCCAAAAGCAATGGTGATCCTGAGAAAGAAGAACAAAATTAGGGCACCCACGCTAACCATAATATAAAGACATAGTAATCAAAACATCATGGTACTGGCATAAAAACACACATAAGTCAATGGCACAGAATAGAGAGCCCAGATATAAACCTATACCTTTCAGTCAATTAATATTTGACAGAAGAGGCAAAAACATAAAATGGGCTAAAGATAGTTTATTCAATAAATGGTGTTGGGAAAATTGGACAGACACATGCAGAAAAATGAAACTAGACCACCTTCTCACACCACACACAAGAATAAATTCAAAATGGATTAAAGACTTAAATGTTAGACTCAAAACCATAAAAATCCTAAAAGAAAACACAGGAAGTAAACCCTCAGACATTGCTTACAACAGTATTTTTTTCTGATATATCTCCTCAGGCAAGGGAAACAAAAGAAAAATAAACAAACAGGACTCCATCAAGCTAAAAAGTTTTTGCACAGCAAAGGAAACCATCAACAAAATGAAAAGGCAACCCACTGAATGGGAGAATATATTCACCAAAGGGTTAATATCCAAAATCTAAAAAGAACTTAGAAACCTCAACACCCAAAAAAACCAACCCAAAAACAACCCAATTTAAAAATGGGCAAAGGACCTAAATAGACACTTCTCCAAAGAGGACATACAGATAGCCAGAAGACATATGAAAAGATGCTCAATGTCACTAATCATCAGAGAAATGCAAGTTAAACCACAATGAGATATTTCCTCACACCTGTCAGAATGGCTACCATCAATAAATCAACAAACAACAAGTGCTGGCGAGGATGTGGGGGAAGTGGAACCCTTCTGCACTGTTGTTGGGAATGCAGACTGGTGCAGCCACTGTGGAAAGCAGTATGGAGTTACCTCAAAGAAATTAAAAATAATACTGCCTTATGAATCAGCAATTCCACTTCTGGGAACTTATCCGAAGAAACCAAAAACACTGATTCAAAAAAATATATGCATCCCTATGTTCACTTCAGTGTATTTATAATGGCCAAGATTTGGAAACAGCCCAAGTGTCTATCAGTAGATGAGTAGATATAACAGTTATGGTACATGTACACAAATGAACAATACTCAGTCATAAGAAGAAGAAAATTTTACCCTTTGCAACAGCATGGTTCGACCTGGATAACATTACGCTAAGTGAAATAACCCAGCAAAAGAAAGGCAAATACCGTATGATTTCACTTATATGTGGGATCTTATGAACAAACTGAACTAACGAGCAACATAGAGACAGACTCATAGGTACCAGGCTCACAGCTCTGGAGGAAGGGGACTGGGAGGGTGGAGATCTCAAGCTAAAAAGAACTCATGGGCATGAGCGACAGTGTGGTGATTGTGGGGGGTGTGGAGGTGGAAGAGGGTATAAGTGGGATAAATGGTAACTGGAAAATACAATAAAAACAGACTACTTAAAAGTAGTTAAAGAGAGATCAATGAGGAAGATTAACGCAGAGCCCCAGAAACACAGCCCACTGAAACGGGGGCATGTCAAGACCATATGGAGGCCAAGAGACGATGATTTCTACTAAAAAGAGTATTCACATTGCCAAATGTTTAAAAGTAGAGGCAAAACAGACTAAAAGGGTTCTACATGCTTAGTACAAGAAGGTTACGGATGACTATCAAGTTTCATTTTCAGCAAATAGTAGGAATGGAAGCCAGATTGTAATTCAAATGTGAATATCAGGTATGTTGAAACAGGTGGCAAATATAAACATTTCACAGGAGAAGCTTGAATGGACAGGAAAGACATTAATGCAGGAGCACAAAGAAGTATTAACAGAAGGTGTTGAAAAGGAGAGATCAACATTAATGGGAGGGAAGATTTACACAAAGAAATGAAGACCACAGATGTACCAAGACCTCTATTCAGTTACTGGCTTTTTTTGTTAATTTGAAAAATTCCATCTGGTCCTCTTAAGAAGTAATGATCATTGCAAACTATTCATTGTGAGATTCAATTAATCTTAAAGCCAACTTGTGAAAGTTCTTCTATCATTATCCCTGCCCCCTATAAAAGACCACACAAATAATTGGCAGGTATAGGAGATTTTTAAAAACTATGTGACCCATGTACATACTACAGCACATGGGAAAACACTGCCAAAGTTTAGGTGATTTAAATTAGAACTGAACGATCACAGCTAATCCTTAGAAAGTCAGATTTTAATTAAAATCCTATGGATTTGTGACAATTTTTAATTATTGTTGCCATTTTATCCTTAACTAAATTTCACCTTATTCAAGCACAGTAGAGCCTTAAGTGTCCTGATGAAAGGCATATAACCCATGCAATTCATTAAAAAGCAGTTTCTCACGGAGAGCTTAGAAGTGTCAGAATTTATGAACATCCAAGCCCATTTGATTTAATTTTCCCTCTGGAGCATGTTTGCTAATGCACAAATATTATTCATTAATGTGCTAAGGGGCGTTCACTAAAGTGAGCTGTGGAATTACCTTAACTTCAGCAGAAAACTCATCACTCTTCTCAAGCAGAGAATGCTGATGAGGGAAGGTCCTCCAAAGAATTGTGATGATATATAACAGCCCCTATAAATTAAACACATTTTACTGCTTCTGTTAAGGTGCATGGGAAAATATAAATAAATCGATATCTTTTCCATTAATCTGTTTGGAAGATTTTACCGGAAATGGTGGAGAAATTCAAGAGTGAGTGTGCAGAATGGTTACCTTTTAAATTCCTATTATTTGTTTCTATCACAAAGAAAGGTGAAGTATGTGGTCTAAATTCTTTAGCTATATAGACACCAATTTTCATGACATGGTTTAGTTCTCAAGAAATAACCATTTTTTACTTTATAAGAAGATGAAATACATTTCCTATGTAAGAGGAGCCCAGATGTTGTCAGTTTAGGGCAGATGGAGAGTTCCATGTCATTGACACCCAGGCTCTTCCTTTACTCCTTACCTCTCAGCCCTCCTGAGAACGCAGTCTCCTGACTGTTGCCTTCGAACAGCTGCTTGTGCTCCAGCCATCGTATTCACATTCCAAGTAGCTGGAAGGAGAAAAAGAAAGGAGTGTACTTTCTCCCTCTTTAATTTACAGTTTATTGAGATAAACAGGCTCAGATCGCAACATAGAGCTAATGATTTGCACAAAGTAAAGGCCACCTTGTAACCATCGCCCAGGTTAAGCCGCGGGACGTTTTCAGCACCATAGAAGTTCATCCCCCTGCCGTCCCTTCCCATCGTTATCTCCCTCAGAGACAACCATTATTCTGTATTGTAATTCCACAGATTAATTTTGCCTGCTTTTGAAACTTATATAAATGAAAACAGAGTATGTTTCTTTGTATCTACTTTGTTTTTCTCCACATTAGGCTTATGAGATTATTGCATCTCACAATGGTTTATTTCTCATTAACATGTCACATCACATTGTAAGAATATACCACAATTTATAGATCATTTTTTGTTGACTAACAATGGATGGCTGTTACAATTAGTGTTACTTATCATCATTCTTTTATGTATCTTTTTGTGAATATATGCATTATTTCTGCTGGGCATAAACTTTGGAGTGGGAGGGATAGTTTGTGACTTGTGCTCACGAGCAGCTCTAGGAGACATTGCTAAGCAGGTTCATCACTTCTGTCAGTTTGTGGAAGTTTTAGCTGTTGCTCAGCCTCAGCAACACTTATTCATTCCTGTCTCTTTTTAATGTTTAGAAATTCTGATAGGTACTGCACTCGGTTTTTCATTTATAGTTCTCTGATGTCTCAAGTTGAGTACATTTTCATATATTTAATAGTCATTTGAATATCTTCTTTTGAAAAGTATCAGATAAAGTTTTTACCAATTTTTAATAGTCTATACTTTTCAGTGTGTACAAGTTTCTATTGAATTGTAGAAGTTCTTTAAAAATACTGGATATGAGTCCACTTTGTCATAGATGCATAGGAAGGATCCACTCCCACTCTATGGCTTGCATTTTCATTATCTTAATGTTTTATTTTTTGAAAATAAGTTCTTAATTTTAGTAAAGTTTACTTGATTAATATTTTCCAATATAGTTAGTACTTTTTGTGTCTTTTAAGACATCTTTGTTTTCTCCAAAAACATGATGGTATCCTGTTTGGGTCTAGCTAATTATTTTACCATTTATATGTAGATTGTAATCTACCTGGAACTGATTTTTATCTATGCTGTAAGGGAGGGGTTCACTTTTCATATGGAAATTCTAATGCGGAAGCATCATTCATTGAAAGGCCTCTTTATTCCCATACAATACAGTGTTACAAAGTCAGTGACGGTTTTACAAAGCAAGTAATGTCTGTGTGGATTTGTGTTGTTTCTCAGCCTTTTTTCGCCCCTGTTTGTTTGTTCTATTAGTTTTTTCGTGCACCGATATCACATTGTTTTAATTACGGTAGCTTTATGACACATCTTGATTTCTAGCATAAGTGCACTGGCTTGTTCCTCCATAAGTTTGTCTCGGTCATTACTAACTCTATATTGCCACATGTGTTTTCACGTCAGTCTGTCCACTTTGATTGACTGCACTGTAGTTGCAGATAAATCTGTGGACATTAACATCTTCACAATTGAAACTTCCAATCTGTGAACACAGCATTTCCTTCATGAATTTAGGCTTTATTTATCTGTTACAGAAAATTAGTGAGTTTTATTTCTTGTGATGTCGTGAATAATTTGAAATTAAATTTCCTGTTTGTGACTGATAATACATTACAATTACTTCTATTTTAGCAATGTTGCTAATGACCTTGCAATAGTCTCATATTTATTTAGAATTTTGTAGGCACTATTATAATACTTATAAATAATTCTAGTTTTATATATCATGTTCCAATTACTGTTTGTTTTATAGTCTATTTTTTAATTTTTTCTTATTATACCAGTCTAGGATATCGAATTTAAGATGAATAAAGTTGTTGATAGCAGGTGTCCTAGACTTTTTTTCTATTTCAGAGAAAAATTATTGATATCTCACCTTTAAGTTTGAAATTTGTTGTCAATTTTTGTAGGTGTTGTTAAACAGATTAAAGAATTTTATTTTAAATTTTACTTGATGACAGTAGTTATTATGACAGTATTTAATTGTATTAAAATTATGCTTTATGTATTAAGATAATCATATCATTTTCTAGTTTAGTAGGTTATTGTGACAAATTACACTGCTTAATTTTCTACTATTAAACAAATCTAAAATATCTCAAATTAAGTTGTCATTTTTATAAGTCCTCAACTTCTGGTTTGCCCTGTTCTTAAAATGTAGCATTTCAGGAGTCCCGGCAAATAGCTTAGTATGTTTAATAAGGTCCCTTTTCCTGTGTAGATCCTGAACTCCATTTTTTCTTCCTGCACATCATAATAAAGAAAAATCTATTGTGTTTCATCAATTTTCAATTTAACTTCCTTTCTCACTTATGTGCCAGCAGATGCCACGGGGAGAATCACCAAATATTGGGCTCATTTTCTGTTCCTACTTTCTCACTAATTTCTTTGCTCCTCATTTCTTGGCTTCCATGGGAGACATAATCTTTAATTTTTGACTACAGAAAATTGCCATGAGATTTCTAAAGCTCTGCCTTCCCTGCTTCCACATGGACTCTTCTGCTTAATACTATGGCCAAAAAATACTAAATGCCCCTAGAGAGAAAGCAAACTACAATATTGAAAAGTGAGCTGCAATACTGGTTCACTTTTCTGTGCTTCTCTGCCTGAGTTCCTGGTTCTCCAGTTCTAGTTGCCAGGGAAGCTCACTTATGCCATCAAACTTTCTTTTTTTTAATTCTGGTTTATCTAACTGCCACAGATAGAAAAACATCTGCTACTATGTCTCCATTGTAATCCAAAGAACACCTTGGCACAGTAAGTCGTTATTTACCCTCTAAACCTCTTACTCTACTTTCTAAGTTTTTTCATTACTTCTCACATACCATCATCCTCTTTTTCTAACAACTTTTAAAATAATTTTGCCTTTTTTGGGAGACACATTTATTTTACAAATATTTAAAAATTGAGATTAATTAAACATAACATAAAATGTATTATTTTAACCATTTTTAATTGTCCAGTTCTGTGATATTAACTACATTTACAATGTTGTGTAACCATTATGACCATCCTTCTCCAGAACTTTTTCATCTTTCTGAACTCTGGACCCATTAAAAACTAATACCCAAACCCATCACCCCAGCCCCTGACAACCATCAATTTATTACCTTCTGTCTCTATGAGTTTGACTGCTCTAGGTACCTCATACAATTGGAATCAACAATATCTGTCCTTTTCTGATGGACTTATTTCATTTAATATAATACCTTCAAGGTAATCTATGTCTAATGTATTTCCCAGGCTATTTTCTACTTTGGTACATTAAGGTTTCTGAAAGCATAACACAATTACATGTTAGATACCCAAATAATTTAACTAATTATCATTAGTTGTCAATAAAAATATATCTTTGCATTTTAAATATATCTTGCTAATCTTTCATTCAATGATGTGAAGATTGATCTAAAGAATCTGTTATACAATGAATATTATTAGTACACTAGAAATTATTAATTACAGTATGACCAAACCAATAGGCGAACTAAATTTTAGATTTCTTTTCTTATTGTTAAGGTTTTATTTATTTATTTTTAGAGAGAGAAGAAAAGAGGAAGAAAGAGAAGGAGAGAAACATGATGTGCAAGAGAAACATTGATCGGTTGCCTTTATCACATCGTTAACTGGGGACCGGGCCCACAACCCAGGCATGTGCCCTGACCAGGAATTGAACCAGCAACCTTTCGGTCCACAGGCTGGCACTCAAACCACTGAGGCACACCAGCCAAGGCCAGATTTATTTTTATATTCTTGTTGTTGATCTCTTTCTAACAGTTTTCTCTGTTTCCTCATTTGAAGTCATAATTTGAAGAAACCTAAATGAAGGGATAAATCAGCATCCAGATTTTAAGTATATAAGTAATTGTACCAATACAGCTATGTTTGCTGTTGATGAATTAAGTGACTAATCTTACTGATGATTTGATATCTGCAAGCACAATTAGGCAATTATGAATGCAGTAGCACACACAATACGCTTTCCTACACATATTCAAATTATATTCACAAGTAATAGTATTATAAGCAAACGTCCTTCCTGGAAATAAAATTAAACTTAGAAAAGAATATATTCTACTGACCTTAGATCAATGCTCTATTACAGTTAAGAGTAATGAAGTAACAGGTTATTAGAGAACATTTAAATTGAGATGAGGCTGATTAGAAAGATGTAGATATAGGTGTATTTCAGTAGATGTCAATATAGATTTAGATGTAGATACAAATAAATATCCTCCCTGCACAAGGAGATTTACAGTGCTACAATTATAGTGAAGTGAATGAGGTAGAACCATGAATTTTATTTTATTTTTTCATTTCATCCCATTATAGAAATCAGAATCTGGGAAACATCCCCACCCCTACCCCCAATCCTCCCCGACACAAACACACTAGACAGATTACACCCTAAGGAGCAGCTCAGTGGTCTCACTCCAAAACAAACCTGGTTTTTAGAGTAGGATTGAAAACTCATTCAAGTAAATTAGCAAGACCAAATGGTAGATTAATGCATTTTCCAGAAGAATCACATTTTTTAAAGAATCTGGATTATAATTCTATTTTATTTTTTAAACATTTTTAAGTGTTTCTTATTGTTATTGTTGTTGTTCAAGTACAGTTGTCTCTATTCCCCCCCACCTTTCCCCTACCCCCACCTCCCACTCTGTTATACTCCCAGTTGGCTTTGTCCATGGGTCCTTTATACATGCTCCTTGGTGACCCTTCCCCTTTTTTCCCATTATCCCCCTCCCCCTCCCCTCTGGTTACTGTCAGTTTGTTCTTTATTTCAGTGTCTCTGGTTATGTTTTGCTTGGAGTATAATTTTTTAAAAAGGAAGACACAAGTTGATCTTTGGAGAACAGAGGCTTCTCACATTACATTGAAAGTGTCATTCCCTAACTCTCAATAAGTTTTCTTAAACATTTTGTTTGTTTTAAATTTGTGAGTTTTGTAGACCAGAAATATTATTCATTATTATCCTGACATTATGCCACTGCCATTTAATAGTTAATA
>VMDR010030176.1:0-12473 GCA_007922815.1 Macrotus californicus
AAAGATACACAGACTTTCTCACAAGAAGAAAAACATATATAGAAATACACTGAAATATCAAGTTTCACCTTTAAGTTTGGGAAAGGTCAAAAAGTGTAACAATACATAATTGGCAAGAATGTAGAGAAACGGGTGTTTTTATACATTAGTGACTGGTCTGCAAATGATTTAAAGTCTCTGGAGAACAGTTCGGCAATACTTATCAAAATTTTCCAGGTTCGTGCGTTTCGATTCCGCAATCCCGCTTGTAACAACTTGTCCTGCAGGTAGATGATTTCAGACAACCAGCATGCACTCCACTCCCAAACGAGTCATTCAGATTTTGGTCCCCGGGCTATGCCTATTGCCTTTGAGGAGTTCACTTTGCTGGGTCTTTCCAGGATGTTCATAGTGTTCTGTCTGATTCCTCTTACAGATAACTTTGCTCAATTTCTGAAGCTTTTACCATCATTTCGACCTATTTTGTGGATTGGCATTTTAGCTCTCTCCTGGTTTGTGTTCTTTTACTTTCTCATTCTTGTTGCTTTCAGATGGTTTTTAGAAACAGAATAGGAAAATGCCGACTATTCATGCCACCATCTTCAAAACAGAAGTCCTCTTGATTCCTTGAATTCTCTAATGCCTTGGCTTCTGAAATGTGAATCCCTAATGCATCTCCTTTCCTATACGACCTATCCTTCTCATTTGCCTTCATAAATTCTTCCTACACCCATCCCTTAAATGCTATTACATTTTAGAATTCCACACCTTTCTTTTGATATACTCTTCTGAAGCAATCCTATCCCCTCTCTGGAACTTAACTATCATCAGTATGTTAAATCTTTAACATTGGTCCCCACCTTCAGACTTTCACATCAGTTCACCTGTGTGTTGCCTAAACCCTTCAAACAATGAATATCTAAAACTAAGTTTATCTACTTTCCCTCCCAGACATATGAGAGTATTCCTCCTCTCATATTTCCAATATCACCAAGTTACCTAAGGCAAAAAATATAGGAATCATCTTCAGTAATTTCCTCTGTTTCATTTTTCACTCACAACCACTCATCAAATGGTACCAGTCTTTCCTCCTAAACATTTTCCAAATCTGGCTTTTTTACTGCCTCCTTGTTACTGATGCTTAGTTCAAGCTCTTATCTTTTTAAACCTGGAACATTGCAACAGCTCAATAACTTCCCTTCTAGTGTCCAGGCTTGCCCCTCACTGAGGTCATCAAAGTGTTGGCAATCTATCTAAAATGCAGAACTGAACATTGACATGTTAACCCTCTGCTTAAAATCCATTAGTGGATCCCCATTGACTTCAGGTGAAAGCCTAACCATTTGGCATGACATTAGGCTTTCATAACCCATTGCCCTCACCTCATTTTTTATTGTTTTATACATGGCATTTTGGGTTCTGATAGTGCAGAATTTCTGCTAGTTTCCCCCTCTTATCACACTGTTTTGTACCACTATCCTCTCTGCTTATCCTTTCACATGTCTTCTCTCTGGCTAAGCCTTATTCATCTTTTAAGACACAAGTCATTCATTATATCTCCAAGAAGCCTGCCCTGAAACTCTTGCTGGGGACAAGTGTCCAGCCCTACTGTGTACACTTGTGCAGTTCAGACACTGCACTGAAGTGCCTGGCTGAGGAGACAAGTCGGACCAGACAACTACCTGGTGGAAGGGGCACCTTTTTCTAGTTTTCACAAAAGTACCACACAGGCAGAACAAGCTTCATGGGCACGTAGCCTATCTGGTTGTGCAAGACCCCAGGCTTACAAGGGTCCCTTGCTTGCTTTAATGCTCTGAGGTCACCTTCTTTAATTCATAGTATTTTTTAACAAGGGCTCCACATTTCCATCTTGCACTTGTTCTGAATATAGACTAGCTCAGCCCTTTAAGTGTCCAGTCCTCTGTGTCCTCATGGAAACTTGTGAACATCTTAACTCTAATTATTTTTACCATATTATATAGTAATCATTTATTTTTGTGAGCAATATTCATGTGCTGGACACTGCGCTAAGCATTTTACCTGCACTATCTCAGTTAACCATCCCAACCTCTCTCCAAGGTAGGAAATAGTACTTTCCCATTTTATAGATGATGAACCTGACTGAGGCTTGAGAGAGAAGCAACTTGCCCCGAGTTAGGCATTTGACTCTAAAATCCAATCAAATTTTAATCCCTAAGAGTTTTAATTGAAACTTCTAATTTATAAATCTGATCATTTTACTACATTTAGAACAGGAATTATGTTTTATTCATCTTTATAGCCCTCACAACTAGCATTGTCTGAACATTCTAATTACCTTTTAAATGTTTGTTGATCTAAATCCATCTATCATGAGTTATATTTGGAAGTTTACAGCAGAACTAAACACATAGTATTCATAAAATAGAACTTCAATTCCTGTGGCATTATATAGAGAGAGATTTTAATGAAACAGAAGAGTGAAACTTTTTCGAAATTCTCTTTGTAAACCTCAGAAATTTTCTCAGGCTTTTTCTTTCCACAGCAGCTGAACTGTCGGTTCTTTTTCTCCCTCTGTATCAATTTCAGTCACTTCTCCTTCCAGAAACTTCTCCCCAACTATTAAATGTACGTTGGAAAGAAGTGTGGTTCTTTAGTCTTCTTTAACTTCCATCCTCACTGTGGCAGATTGTATTTTCCAAAGACTGCCACCACAATACAGGGGTTGGCAAAAAGTAGGTCTACAGTTGTGAGTATGCAAAACAGTTTATTCTTGCATCATTATTTATTAGTTAATTATTATATTATTTATTATTAACTAGTTTTGCCCATCCCTGTATATTCTATCCCAGAAGTCCACCCCTTAAGTACCATTGTGCTTTGGGGTTCATTGTTGATGCATATCTTTTTCTTGATATAGTCTTCTTAAGCAATCCCATCTACTCTGAGCCTCATCAGCATGCTAACCACCCCCAGTCTTCAGCAGTGATTCTCATCTTCAAACTTTTACACAAATCTTATTATGGAATGACACCGATATTCCTCTCATCAAGGAATAGCTCTTCACTTGACTCATCAGTGGATAGTTGTGACTACTTCTATCAATAGAGTACAATGGAAGTGATGCTCTGTGACTTTCAAGGCTAGGTCCTAAAATGATATGCGTTCCCCCTTTGCCCTCTTCAAATCCTCTCTCTTTGAATCCAGCCACCATGCTGTGAGGTTAAGCAGTCACATACAGAGATCTGATCAGATCATCAGGGAGAAGCAGGGAGGGGCTATAAGAGGAGGTTGCCCGAGGCAACGGTAAACAGTCTAGGACAGGATTGGCTGAGAAGCTGAGTGCCTCCAGAGTGCATGGAATTATGGGCAAATAGATTTAAAATAAAGAAGGGCAGAGAGAGGCTCTGGGGTCTCTTTCTTAAGGATGCCCAGATGATTATTCTGTAGCTGCCTGCATTTCCCAAAGGATGGTATTTTGGATGGATTTTGGGTGGGAGAAGAAACTCCACGGACAGCCTAGGATCCAGGTGGTCTGGCAGAGGGTGACAGGGTTATTCTTCTTTGGGTGTTCTAGAGGGAATGGGCTCTGAGGAAGAAGCCTGCTATTCTTCTAAAATTATGTTGCTTTTGTACCTTATGTTGTTTTAGCTTGTAAACTAATCTTACAAAAGTAAGATAATTAAAACTAACAGGGGGAAGAATAGGAGAACTCAGGTGTTCAAGAGTTTAGCCTTAATTGTGACAGGCTTAAGTGACTAATGCATATGGAAAGCTGTTATTCCAAAATTGTAGCTTTTGAATAAAGACTGCTTTCCTTTATCACCAAACCTTTGCCTCCAGAATTTTACCCAGAGGGTGGCAGTGGGCGGCAGGGCCCCACTTGCTGTTCAGTAACAGCCACATGGAGAGGCCATATGTAAATGATCCATCTAACCCGGAGCCCTAACTGAAGTCCCAGACGATAGCCAGCATCAACTTTCAGATATATAAATGGGTGCATCTTCAGATGATTTGCGTTCCCTGCCACTGAATTTCTCAAGCCACCTCAGATGACATCTCATAAAGCAGATATCCCCACTGTGTCCCGCCCAAATTGCAGATTTGTGAGTAAAATAAAAGGCGGTTGTTGTTTTAAGCCACTAAATTTGGGGTGCTTTGTTACACAGAAAAAAGTAACCAAAACAATTATTTAATGTTTGTCTCAGCAACACTAAAGATCTACTCACCATAAAAGACAGGATTATAAAAAAAGTTTCCAGTCATATATATATATATATATATCTTATTGTATGTGTGTGTGTGTGTATATGTATTTTATATTTTTTATATATATATATATTTACTGCATAGTAAGTTTAATGTAGCTTATTGCATAGTTTAGAATGGTAATACTCTCACATAAGCTTTTAATTTACTACAATATTATTATTGTTATTATTATTATCATTAAATACTGAGATAAAATAAAGCTTTTAGGAATTGTGATAAATAGATATGTGAATTGGATAGATCTCATTTGATCATTTTATTCAAATTTTGGCCTTTAGAGTGGGTGGACCAGAGGAGCAGCATCCATTATAAAATGTATCTTATGAAGTTTTATTCTGCCTACCTATGCCACAATTTAGATAAACTCCTTGTGGAAGGATGTCTGATTTGGGATCTGGCCTCCATCAGCACCAAGCAGTAAAGGGGAACTGATTGTGCTTCCTCTGTAGCACATTGATAATGATGAAGACCTCAGGGGCCTGGAACCCAAAGAGGATAAGGAAGCAGTAAAGATGGAGAATGCTGGTCATTGTTATTTGACCGTAACTGTCACTATGTTTATTTTGATGTTATAAGACTAATTTTTCTTGAATGCTAATCAAAGGAAAGTATGACCATTATAGCACCAAGCATACCTCCAGTAGATGCCAGACATAATTCTCATATTCAGGAAGCGTTTAGCTAACCCTCAGCCCAAGTGGACTCAACAGGCAAAGGCTGACTTGCTCAAGAAGTATGAATAATGAGACTATTGCTTTGACATATTGCACCATTATTTCCTGTGTCCAATGTTGTGTAATTTTTTAGTCAGCAAATACTCCCTAATAGGTTCTCTAATTATTGGCTGTGGAGATCTATCGTAATTAAAGATGGTTCTCATTTGAGAGTTGTTTTCCAACATAGAAAATTAGAAATTGTAGACTTGGGTAAACTCTTCAAGATTTTTATATTACGTGCCTTTGTGTTAGAAACATTATAGCTAGCCAGACTTTTAGTATTCTCACCTGTACACTCAGACATGAAACAATCATGCATCTGACCTGCCACTGATTGCACCCTTACTATCACATCCCATGGACTTCAAATCTCAGTTTTCTCAGTTAAAAACAAACACCTCAAGGATTTGAATTACTCAGTGTAACAAATGTTTACTGAGTACCCACTTATGTGTAAGTCCCTGAGCTAGATGCTTTGAGAGATGTAAAAATGAATAGATAAATGCTCAGTCCATTTAGGGATTTACAGTATGGGGATGACAGAAACGGAGAGCAGGAACAACTCCTCCATTTGGAAGAATATACTGTGTGCCTTAAGAAGTGTCCAAATGAAGAGATATAGAGAAGCAGGGGAGGAAGAAATAATACCTGAATAGGGCAATGGAGGGTGAAGAGGGGCAAGAAGAGTTTGAGGTTGTTCTTGATATGACCAGAAACAATGAGTAGAATTTGGCAACAGAGAAGCCTTCAGGGAGAAGAGAAAAGGAGTGGTGAGGACATTTCAGACCAGTGGTTTTTAATGCTCAGTGTATATTAGATCACCAGGAGAATATTCAATTCTCAATGCCCCCCATCTGACACACACAAGCCAAGGTTGAAAATCATTGTTCTATGCAGTGAGAATAGCATCTGTTATTGCACGGCATGAAGATATGAAATAAAAATATAGTCTTGGAAACTGAAGGGTCCATTTTGGCTTAAACAGGAAGGATGTGTGAGAAAGTAATGAAACATAAACTTCTAAAATTAAATTGGGGTCATCTCATCCAGCAAACTTACCTCCCGTTGGTACTTCCACTGTAAGCACCTAGATTTGACCTACTTCCTGTCTTCATTTACTGTGGTTTGGAAATACAAATGTCTCTTAGTTGCATCAAACATAAAGATTGGGTTTTATTATTTTTCTTCTCTCTATTGTTTTGAGGTGACTTTTCAAAAGGAGAAGTCAGAATTATCTTTTTCATCTTGAAAAGGGATTACACTTTTATTTATTTTTATACTCATTTAATTTTTCAACATTATGTCCTTATCCTGCCTGATACAGAAATTTTCTTTAGATTTTTTGTTGTTGTTGTTTTCAGGTAATTTCAAGTCTAATTTAGTGATGTCTCAGTCAAGTTCCTCATTTGGTTCCATCAACTGCTGCCACAGTAGTTATTTGGAATATGGAAGTCCAACTTCCGGGTCCTTAGAAGAACCAATATACCATGGCAGAAAGAAGGGAAGATGTTTCTGCTTCCCCATCTGAAAATTACCGAAAGCAACAAGGACAACAAGAAACAGAAACACAAAGTACATCTTTGCATATACTGGTAGAAGCAGAGAAGCCTTACCCTCAGAACCCCAGAAATGCTCAAGAACTGGAGGCAGTAAGGCAGAGAAGGAGCTGAAAACACAGGATTGTCTCTGAGACTGTACAGCTAGTAATTTGACCCCCATGTCCTCTTCCTCAAGGAAGCCAGACAGCTGCCCTCCCCCAGTCGCTAGAGAGAAATGTGTTTGTTTTCTGGAAACACAGAGCAGTATCAATTTGAAGGTTATCAGGCATAGGTGCAGGTGGTAAAAAGAATTCAAATTGAGCAACAGGATCCTTTTCCTCCTCTTTCTCTATCCAGCTCCAGAACGAAGAAGAAAGGAAAGCAAAGAGCATTTCCAAAAATGGTGACAAAGGGAAGTTTCAAGGCTACAGTGAACATCAAAGCAGACAATGCCACCAATTCAGATTAGCAAGACGTCAGATGTGTTCATTGAAAAGACAACAAATAAATTGTGTCAAAAGTGTAGGCCTAACAAAAATGATATAGAGATATATTTTATGGAGATTTTGGAACTATGGGAAACAGCCAAATTTTCAAAGTGAGCTAATGAATGAAAGTGAGAAATCAGGCAATTATTAACTTCAGAAAAAGAAAAAAAAAGGACAACACAGAAATAAAAGCACAGTTTAACACTTGGCTCAGTACTGATCAATATTTACATAGTCAAAAAATGCAGACACAGGTAGAAATTTAATAACCAAAGTTGAGATACAAAATTGTATAGCCGAGTAGAAGGAAGAAATGAGAAGCTGTAAATAAATTAAAGTTTTTATGTCCCTAAGCAGAAAGACAATAGATCTCCATGATTAATAATCAAGCAATGCCAGCATGTGCATATTATACTGAGTTGGCCAAAAAGTCCATTTAGTTTTTTCTATAAAATAAATGACACATTTTTCATTTTCACCAATAACTTTATTCATTTGGATATTTTAAGTATGTCGGCTATCTCCCGCTATTGGCTTCTAGTGGGTAGAGGCCAAGGGTGCTGCTAAACATCTTCCAATGCATGAGACAGCCCCACAGCAAAGAATTATTGGGCCAGAATGTTAATAGTACCAAGAAACTTCACCAACCACTTTAACAAATTCATTCAGTCTAGTGCCTTCTCCATACACTGCACAAATTCCTTTTTTGCTTTTCAGTTGTGTTTTTACCTTTCTTCAAATAATAAAACATAATATACATAAAATGTTGCCTATTTTATTCAATCTTCAAATTAAAATGGCTGCTCAAAATTTCACTAATTTTGATAGGTTTTTTAAATGCACACTGGTACAACAGCTGTCACAATATAAGCTAACAAAAGTGTTTCAAGTGAAGTTAAAGATAACAAAGCACTACTAGAGCCATCGTACAGAGAAAACTAAAGGCACTTTTTGGCCAACCCAATATTTAATGGAAATTAGTATCAGAATCAACTCTGAAAACAGTCAAAAGTGGTGGCTTCCAGGGAGAAGCATGAGAAAGTAGAAAAAGAGAATGCAATTATTATAATATATTCTTAACAATGTCCACTTTTAACTATACTATATGGGTATAATACTTTTGGAATAGGTGAAGGAAGGTCAGGGAGGTTAACATGAACATTTCTACTTTTAGATACACACTCTAGAGAAACTCATTCATGTTTACAAGGGGATATATGTGAGGGTGGCCGTTTCAGTATTGTAAAAGCAAAATATTGGCCCAGACTGAAATATCCAGCAGAAGGAGAATAAATAAATAAATAAAACGTGGTATGTTTAAATGCCAGAATATCATATACCGAATAAAAACAATCCATTAATTATATACATATATATATATATATATATCAACATGAATATATCAGAAAGACAATGCTGGTTAGTATAAGCAAATACAAAATGACTTGTGCAGGGTAAATTCATTTACATAACACTTCAAACATAAAACAATATTATATGTTTTATCTGAATACATTTTCATATGTGTAAAACCACAACATTTGAATGGAAGGACATACTTTAAATTTTGGGGAAATGGGGAAGGAAATGGGACTGGATTGGGGGCCAAACACTCTAACTCATCCTCAATGTTTTAGTCACTATATCCTAAAAAGAAAGCAAATATGACAAGATGTTAACTATTCAGGATTCTTTGTAGTCATTTCATAGGTGTATGTTTTATTACTTTGTGTAGTTCCCTATATTTTTTAAATATTTTCAATTTTAAAATTTAATTTCACACACACCTCATCTGTGACTACAAATCTGCAAAGCAAAGTCTTCTTAGTCTGAGAAAATATAATAGTTTGATTGGAGCAAAGTTCACATAAATTGAAATTTACATATCCTCTGTGAACATAATCTATAAACAGTAAGAACTAACCAACTTGTAAAACTCTCATCAAAAACTTTTTGTTTAAAAATAAGTCACTTTGTCCTTAAGAGCCATTTTCATTTAAAAGTCCTTTTAAATGAGACAGTGACCTGAAAAGTAGAGAACAAATATGTGCTTTACATAAAATTGTTTGGAAACTATAAGCTAAATTATTCAGATTTTAAATAAGTTATTCAGGTTATAAATACTAAGCTATTAAGAAAATAAAAACACTCAAAGTTATGAAAAATTTACATAATAAGAAAGACTATCAGGATATCAGTTTTTCATTACGTATTTTCATATAGAGACTGCATTTGAATGTTAAGCTGCTCCACTCAATAATATCACTGATAAAGGAAGCATGACAAGAATATGCCTTTGTACTTATGATGCTGGACCTTCAAGGTAGCACTAGCAAATTTGGCTTTAAGAACTGCATAATTCCATATTTATAAATGCATATTATGTACCTTTAGGCTGGAATGAAGCCCTATAACCATTTCAGTTTATCAAGTAAATGAAGTAATTTTTAAAATATTATTCGTCGATTAAACCAAGCAACATATAGACCCATGACTGTTGATCAGCTCATGGACTGATCATCTGTTTTGCTGTGTGGTCAAATGCCAGGGGCTTGAACTTGCAAAAGCTAACTACACTGTGTAAATCCAGAAACTGAGACGGTGGCTAGGTAGCAATCTCCTCTTAATCATTATACCTATTATTTAGTGTTCATTGCACACTGGCAGCATTCTACTCATTTTATAGAATATCCCTGCCATTTTTTTAAAGATTTTATTTATTTATGTATGTATGTATGTATTTATTTATATTGCTCTTCAAGTACAGTTGTCTCCATTTCACCCCACCATGCTCCCCCGCCCCACCCATCACTACTTCCCACCCTCGAACCTACCCCCTTTGGCTTTGTCCATGAGTCCTTTATACATGTTCCTTAATGACCCTTCCCCTATTTTCCCCCATTATCCCTCTCTCCCTCCCCTCTGGCTACTGTCAGTTTGTTCTTTATTTCAATATCTCTGGTTATATTTTGCTTGTTTGTTTGTTTTGTTGATTAGGTTCCACTTATAGGTGAGATCACATGGTATTTGTCCCTCACCGCCTGGCTTATTTCACTTAGCATAATGCTCTCCAGTTCCATCCATGTCGTTGCAAAGCATAGGAGCACCTTCTTTCTTTCTGCTGCATAATATTCCATTGTGTGAATGTACCACAGTTTTTTGATCCATTCATTTACTGATGGGCACTTAGGTTGCTTCCAGCACTTGGCTATTATAAATTGTGCTGCTATGAACATTGGGGTGCATTGGTTCTTTTGAATTGGTGTTTCAGAATTCTTAGGGTATAATTCCAGCTGTGGTATTGCTGGGTCAAAAGGCAGTTCCATTTTTAGTTTTCTGAGGAAATTCCATACTGTTTTCCACAGCGGCTGCACCAGTCTGCAATCCCACCAACAGTGCACTAGGGTTCCCTTTTCTCCACATCCTCTCCAACACTCTTCTGTTTGTTGATTTATGATGATAGCCATTCTGACAGGTGTGAGGTAACACCTCATTGTGGTTTTAATTTGCATTTAATTTATTCTTCTACTTTTAAAATGGGAGTGTTTACTATAGGCTTCTTCCATCATATACTGAATGTGTGCAAGCAGATGTTTTATCCTTTAAGTTTTAAATCACAAGGAGATACTACTCTAAACTCTATATAAATCATGTGATCCTAAAGTTTAAATCTGATGTCATGATTGAGTGTGACTTTGGGGTTGTCTTGAAATGGGAGTAAGTAGATTTTACATATGGTTGATGAACAAATATTTGCAACTAAAAGGCCAGACTGTAGTAGATTAGATCTAAAACACAGTTCAACAAATAGTCATTCCCACCCTTTTCCTTTCCAAAGAGGAATATACGTCACCACTGTCAGATTTGGGGCTTGGCCACACAACATCCTTTCTCTGGTAGGATGTTAATAGACGTGATAGGACCAAAGGCTTGCAATGTGCTGCATGGCTAGGCCTTCTCCCTTGCACTCTATCTTTTCCCATCAGAAGAATATGCCTCAGGTAGCCACGGGTCCTGGTAATGACAGAAATGTAGACCATACTTGGATTCAACTTACATCTTAGAGTCAAAGCCAATTGATTCTAAACTAGATCTGCTCATTTCTAGTTGCAATAGATGTATAAGAAATAAATGAAAGTTTCATTGCTGAATACCAAGTTTATGGATGATTGGTTGCACAGAAGAAGCCAATTAATAGAGGGAAATTTTCTCAGATCAAGATTTAATACATGAATTTTTTCTTCATTGATTCCTATTTGTAACTTAACCTATACTATGGACTAAAAGTTAGTGCCCCCCATTCGTCTGTTGAACCCCTATTCCCCAATGTTATGGATTTAGAGGTGGGACCTTTAGGAAGTAATGAGGGCTAGATTAATTCACGAAAGGCTCATGACATGATTAATGTCATTATCAAAAGAGGGAGAGACAGAAGCGCTCTTTTCAGCCTCGTGAGCACATGGGCAGAAGGTGGCACCTGCAAACCAGAAAAGGGCTCTCGCCAGAACACGACCACCCTGATCTTAGCCTTCAGACCTCCAGAACTGTGGGAAAAAAGTCTGTTGTTTAAATCACCCAGTGTCTGGGATTTCTGTTAGAGCAGCCCAAGCTGGCTAAGATCCCTATTCATTGAGACTTTAATTTTATTAACCATATTTTATATTCATAGGTCGAAGTGGTTCATTTTTAATTTGCCTTTTCATTTTTTGCACATTCTTTTCCTTTATTATAACTTCTATTCTTTTGTTTATAATGATTTTAAATGTGTTTATTTCTGTAGACTCAGATTTTGCATTACTTACAGCTTTTAGGATACTAATTTTCTTGTTAGGTATGCTGACTCTTAAGTGGTGGTTTTTTTCCTAGTACATCTGTAAGTTTTTAGTTATCTTCTGTAGATGGTATTTTTTCTATGGTATTCCATGAGAGCTGGAGTACAATAATGTTGCTATTGGTGATTTTCACTTGATTTTGTCTGATTCACCTATATCATTAGGTTAACAATCTACATTCAGCAGGTTCTACATTCTGATCTGTATCCCTTCCCCATATAGGTATAACAGTCATATATAATGACAGTTTATGCCTATTATTCTTTAAATTTAATTTTTGTTTTGATTTGTGACACCTGGTTTTTTCATAACTGAATAATTTTAGATCTAATCTTATGTACCATTTCTATTGGTTCAACATGAATTAGATACACCAGGTTGACAAAAGTTTCCGGATTTCCAGATTCTTGTATGAGAATTGTTTGTTTAATCAGATATCTTAGGCATTATAGTGCTGCACCAGCACAAAAGTTTCCAGATTTCCAGATTCTTGTATGAGAATTGTTTGTTGAATCAGATATCTTAGGCATTATAGTGCTGCACCAGCACAATGACTTAGAATATTACTTCCGTTCTATGTAATGAATGAGTGTTTGGAAGAAAACAGCACTTCTCTAGAATGACTGAGAAAGGAAAGTTGAAAACAGATAACTGATAAGCTAAGCACCA
>VMDR010030177.1:0-12472 GCA_007922815.1 Macrotus californicus
GTTATCCAAACATGTAAATATTCCTGCAAACAAATCCAACCAGAAGCAAAACCTTTGAAATGCACTCAAATTTGTTATTATTCCATTGATGTCCTTGGAAAAAAATAATCTACTTTAGGTAAGTAATATGAGCATGTGGTATTTAGTGTCTTTATTAAAATATCTATTGGATGAATTCTTCATTCCATCACATTTGACTCAGAGGGGTAATATTTCTTATTCTCATGAAAATATTTTAGAGACAGGTTGGTTTTCTTTTTTCTTACGTAGGCTCATTCATCCCCATAGCCATGACTCCTCTTTGGCATTAAACAAGCTATTTAGGGAAAAAAATCTCCTTTGTTTGGAAGAATTCCCTACTTTGAAATTTGCATTCATCAAAGACACTGCTGGATGTGAGTTATTTCTTTTTTGCAAGAGAGGTTAGTTAAGCTTCATGCACCAAGGGAGTCATACTAAGGGTTGGGTCTGTTCAGGGGTCCTCTCCTTTGCCTAACTACACCTATGGGTATTGACAATTTTCTTTATTTTTTTTCTTGGGGGAACTTTTACTTATCTAAGGTTGAAAGAATTTTAACAAATATTTCTGACATTAAAGATTTTTTATTCAAGGAACACAACATTTGAATGCTGTGGTCAAGTATGGATTGAAAGAGCATAGTAGTACTTGTTTTTCCTCAAGAAGCATATTTAGCTACTATAGCAGTAGAGAACTACTCTATCTTTGGCTGGGCATTGAAGAATATATAAATTACAGGGTACTGCTCAGGAAACATTCTTAAACACAATGTGTTTATTCCTCTGTACAAAAACATTGGGATCATGTTTATTACTGTGAATATACTTTGCCTTGGAAACAGTTTTAATTTGTAAGAAACTTCCATTTTTATAACTCCATTTTATAAGAAAAATGTAGATGGGTGTCGCATATGATTTCTAAATAATTGTACTGTTATGGTTTGCTTTGTGGAGAGCAAAGGCATTTGCTGTAACAACTACTGTGTGAGTATGTAATTACACATGTTCTGCTACCATTGTGTGGAGATAGCATGATCTATTTGTGCAAACATAGAATACAACCATATGGTTTAGATTCTGGAATTATGTATTATGAAATCATTTGCAACCCTACCCTGAACTTCCACAGAGAAAAATCACACAGATGTGATAGTCCCATGGGCAATGTAGTTTAAAACTCTTTGTGGAAAATAAGCTGAGATAAACTAATAAAGCAGAAATCTCCTGTCCTCACGATGGTGAATATTGTGTCCTGGAAAGAGCATAGACTCAGAGTCAGACAGATGGAATTGTAGGGTTGTTACTTGGACAAATTATTCAACCTAAGTTTCTCATTTCTTAAAGAGAAATCAGACTATTTAACTTTTGTATGTACTTGTATGAAAATGCTTGAAAAATAGAAGACACGTAATAACTGGTTGTGTATGTTTCTATTTTCCTTCCAAACACACTATCTTATATAAAAAGTCAGTTTTATTCATTATGCTTTTTCTTGCATAAAGTTGGTTAATTAATATCAATGTAGAATAAAGGATATATACAATATCCTATAACATGTTACATTCTTTATTTGATAATTTGATAAGAAGTCACTATTTATTAGAAGACTCATGTAACTACCAAATGTGTATTAGCCAAATGAAATTTCTGAATGTAAGAAAATTAAGAGAATATTAAGTCTTTAATGATTAAGAATAAAATATAGATGGTGATCCAACAATTTTGCTTCTTGGTTTTTATCCAAATGAATTGAAAATCTATGTCCAAAAACACCTGCACACAGATGTTGATAGTGGTTTATACATAATAGACAGAACTTGGAAGCCACCAAGGTGCCCTTGAATAGGCGAATGGATAAGTAAACTGTGATGCATTCAGACAATGGAACACTATTCATCACTAAAAAGAAAGGGGTTATCAGGCCATGAAAAGTCATGATGGAAACTTAAATGCATATTAGTGAAAATATTAGTCTGCAAAGGCTAAATACTGTATAATTTCAACTCTATGACATTCCAGAAAGGGAAAAATTGCGAAGACAGTAAAAATGATCAGGAGTTGCCAAGGGTTTAAAGGAAGGGAGGGGGGATGAACAGGTGAAGTGCAGGGGATTTTTAGGGCAGTAAAACTTTTCTGTAAGACAGCGCAATGGTAGACATATGTCATTATACAATTGTCTAAACCAATAGAATGTGCAACACCAAAAGTGAACTCTAATGTAAACTATGAACTTGGATGATGCTGTGTCAATCTTGGTTCATTAACTGTAACAAACATACCACAGCGCGGTGAGATGTGGATTGTGGGGGTGGTTGTGCATAACTGGGGACACTGGGACGTAAGAACTCTCTGTATTTTCTACTCAATTTGGTGGTGAACGTCAAATTGCTCTAAAAAAAGTTTATCTTAAAATGTAGGGAGTGAGCATTTGTTTTAAAATTTAATAATTTTGTGGGAAAGTAGATTCATATATCTCTTGTTTAAATCAAATTAGCTTACATTTTTGGAAAATGGAGATGCTATTGCATTGGCTAATTGGCTGAAACTACATAGAAATAATAGTCATCACAGTAATTGAAGAATTACATTGTGTGAATAGCAGGAAGAGACACACAGCTTCATGCAGATATTAGAGGCATGCAGTTCAAAATCAGCATATCGAGTAAAAACACATGAGCAGAGAGGTGCCAAGGGGCATGCAATGTGACGATTCACATGTCCTCTATGTTCGTAGGCAGGGCATATGGAACAGAACCCACCAGGGAAAAAACTGTTAGAGGAAACTTGACCCCATAAAGTCTCTTCATCCACAAGGACTGAGGGACAGGGGACCTTAGTGGGTTGTCTAATAAAGGAAAGCTTCCTCAATGGGGACAGTGCCTTATTAGAAAGCAGAACTTCAGAGCTGGAATCAGTCTGTTTTTCTGCCTGAAGTAGCAGCAAAGGAGTGACAGAAATGAGCCTCCCAGGGCCAGCTTTAATGTCTCTCCTCACCTGATTTCAGAGAAAAAAGAAATGTTAATTGGGAGCCTACAACAAGCCAGAGCCTCTAAATCATACGGTCTTTTTACATCCGAAGAACACTATGACAGATAATGAAATATGCAGAAAAGATGTAGTGTCGTCAGCCTGCATGGACTTTGTTAAGACTGAAGTGGGTAAATTAACACTGGAAACAATATACTATGTTTAGCTTTACAGGTGCAAGCAAAGGGAAAGGAATGACTGGGTTTGAACTGGGTTGGGGTTTTGGCAGACTTGAGGAATTGCAAAATTCAAAGGGATTGAATAATGCTGCCGAAGTAATTGGAAGATTGGACTATGAAATCACAACTTGGTAGGATGTGATCTAAAGAGGAAGAAACAGTTGGATAGAGGTAAAGAGAGTTAGTGGAATTTAGGTTCAAGGGAAGCTGAAGAGGAGTTCCAGTGGGGGCTGATTAACACGGAGACTGGAGAGCGTGGGCAATGCATTTGAAATGGGATATATGTGACTCGTATGTCTGAGACTTCTGACAATCCAGGGCACGTTATAGAATGTTCAATGAAGGGAGGGAAGAGTGAAGAGTGACCCTTGTGTACAATCAGTGCTCTCGAAACATTCTAGAATGCCTTTGTGTACAATCAGTGCTCTCGAAACATTCTAGAATGCCTTTGTAGTTGGACTCCAGTGTCATCTTCCTATGAGGTCACAAGTCCCTTCATGTCCAAGTCTATAATTTATTCTTCTCTCATCAAACATACACCCCCACTAACATGCAGCATTGTGCAAAATGAGGACTCTATAACAAAATCTTGCAACAATAAATGAGTGAAAGTAGTATATGGTGATTTTTCCCAAAATTAGATTATAAAATTACTCAATAACAAGCACAGGGCAAATATTTCCACAGTGATATCATACCCAACAGCTCATATAGCCTCACTGATTATCTCATGACCAGAAAAAAGTCCAAATCTCTTGATCCTGTGCTATCTTCTTGACTTGGTTACTAAACCTCGCAGATATGGTTCTCAGAAATCAGTACTCCAGCAAGAGATCCCTCTACAGCAATAGCTTCACACAGAAAAACGTAGAATCATTCAGTAAATAGCTTTAATGCAGATGAGGGACAACTCTAGGCAGTAATGTGAAAAAAAAATGTATTTTTATTTTCATAGCAAATAGAAGGGCAGCCTCTTCTCCCTGGGAACTGGCTTCAAAGGGTAAGCAATGCCATCTACTTAACAAACAGCCTTTTTGAAAAAGAGCTTTGAAAGCATCAGGCAAACTATTTCATAATGGTGTTGGGCAATATATTTACATTTGGAACTCCTGAGTTTGCATTTTCCTCTTTTTATGCTGAATCTGTCAACTGGTTGGAATTTGTAATTTATGGCTTTGCGGCAAATCCAATATTCTTTGTCCTCAAGTGACCCTATTCCCATGAGAGTTTATGTTACACTGACGAGTGTCATTTTACATGTAAGAGTCATATTTTTGATTCATTACATGATGTTTTTTAATGTGTTGTTCTATGTGTGATATCCTTGCATGTTTGGGGAAAGATTTTTACAGTACAGAATAAAAAATAGTGCTGGAGACTTAATAAGTGAAATGTCAAGTCCTTACATTTTTTTCCCACAATACTTCCCTTTTGATTGATTAATTTTCAGCTTCAAATGGTTATCTTTTTTTCTTGCATTAGTTTCACTAATCTTTATTGATTCTGTGCTATGTAACGGGTATTTTTTACAATGTGAAGGTTTTTTAAAGAAGTCTCTAACATTAAATGCTTATGATCAGTCTGGCAGCAAATGCAAAAATCCAAACTAATCATTTAATCTGAAGTTTCAGGCACATTTTTTTTTTGGTGAATTATTTATCATCCAAAGATCTGGTGGGGCTGAAGATGCACAAATGCATCCACGGCCACACTCACGATCACTTGGCTGCGTTCGAGGTGAGGAAGCAAAAACATTTCACTCTCATCAATACACAATATTTAAATGTTTGGTTTATTTGCCGACACACAACTGCTTCTCTATAATTATGACTTTCCTAGGCCGTGATCTGTTTTTTAAACATTCCAGGGTTGAGTCAAAGCGTGGTTTCAAAGTTACAATGCTAATTTAAAAGCACAGAAGCCAAATATTTACTAGAAGAAAACTGCACCTGTCCACCTCAGCTTGAAATTATTCACATTATTTCCAGCTCCAAAGTGCTTATTCATGAGAGAACTATTTTTTTGCTGAGAAATTGATTTTATACATCAGTGTCATTTCTCCAAATTAATCTACTTATATGCAAGAAAACATGAGTCTTTTACTGAAGAATTACTTGCTTGATTTAGGTGAACTGTTTTTTATATTGCATTTGTAAGTTCTTATTGAAGAAGAAAACCTGACATCCTGTTTTTAATTGGCTAAGGTTGCCTCATGAAACAGTGACTTGCCCACACTTCCAGGCTGTGTAGTTTGGCCCCTCTGAGCAGGCAGAAGGACTAAGTATTATCTGCATCCAGTCTGGCGAGAGTAAAGGTAGGATAGTCTTTCCTCATTATCTAAGGCAGAGCATGAGAGTTGCCCCGATCTACACTGTTGGCAGAGCAAGTCCTGACTTGGAAAGCTCATGAGTTACCATCATGCATGTCCCATAGAAAACAGGCAAGGACCCGAATCTGGGGAAAGGGTAGGTAGATGAGCTGCTCAGATGGACTGAGAAGATCTCCTCTGCTGCAAAAACCAGATATACCACCATTTTTATTTTTTTTAAATAATCTTGATACATCGCCTCATGTAAAATTAATGATTTTGTTCTTCAGCTATTTGCACTGAGACTGTAGATAAGAAACCTTCTTAAATCTCAACTATGGCCCCCAAATACCAGCTCTATTGATCAAGGCAGGCGAATTGATGTAAAATACAATTTCCCAGAGCTCAGCAGAAAGTAAATTTATCTTTGTCCTAGCAAGTTCAATGCAGATCCTCAACCCTTAGTAGGACTCTTCCCAGATTTAAGGGTCAAGGCTTTTTTTCTGTGCAGTATCATCCAGTGTTGCCGAATGTTTCAAAGTCCGGAGGAATCTTGAAGTGCCCTGGCCACACCCTGAATCTGGATATCAAGCAAGAGAATAAGGTGCTTTGATGAAATGATCTACATATTTTTGCCTGCATTTCATCATCCAGAACTTCTCACTCTGCTCTTCTACCACTCTAGAATAAAACATGTTTAGTGAGTGGTTAGCATTCTCTGCCAGACTATTAGATCTTCCAAAAAGGGAAAGAAATGGCTACATAACAACCTCAAGAAAAGATACTGGCACAAAGGCATTTGGAGTTCTTACGCTGTTGCTATAAAAATGTCTCTAGCCCTGGCTGATGTGGTGCAGTGGATTGAGTGCCCACCTGCGAACCAAAGAGTTGCCAGTTCGATTCCCAGTTAGAGCACATGCCTGGGTTGCAGGCCAAGTCCCAGCAGGAGGCATGAGAGAGGCAACCACACATTGATGTTTCTCAAAAACAATGTGCTGTCTACACATCAGTGGGCGTTGTGCGTAGACATACATAATACCCTTGTGCGAGGTTTTGTCTAATTTATAGGGGGGTGCATTTTTTGGTCACTGTAAACTGATATTCTGTGACTTTAAATTCAACCCATGGAATAATGTTGTCAGGGAAACAATAACAGTAAGAATTGTGTCAAATTTGTTCTCTCAGCCCATTTCCCAAAAGGCAAATTAGTCCAGTTGGGCTTCCTTAGTAGTAATCAAATTGGCAACATCCGATAACATTTTGTAAGCTGAGAAAAAATTTTCCCTAGGAAAAGAAACATATCTCATATACTCAAAACTGGCAATGTATTTCAAATAATAGTTTTTTTTACGGAAAACATGCTTAGCAATAATAAGCATTCAATAAACACTGTAAACATCTGCTAAATAGTGCATTTCTGGCAAGCTATAAAAATAAGTTTTGCTTCTATAACCTGAAAGTTAACAGAAAACTTTCCCATAGAATGAAAATAATTTGTAAGTTTCCTGCTTGCACTGGCAATGTAATATTCAAAGCCAAATACTCGATGTTCACTTAGCTATGATGCAAATTGCTGTACTTTCAAATGGGCAATCATCAATTGCTAATTATATCAGTATTCTTTCTTTCTTTTTTTATTTTTATTTATTTTCCTTTTTTATTGTTGTTCAAGTACAGTTGCCTCCATTTTCCTGCCACCATTTTCCCCTGCCCCACCCACCCCCACACCCCACCCTCATCAATACGGATATAATTCTACGGAAAATATTTTCATCTTTTGTAGCAGATTGTTTTTCAAAATGGCCCACCCTTCGTGTTCTTGCTCATGTGACCTTGATATTCCTGCCATCGTATGTGGTTATGTGGTGCCTATGGACCTTGCCTGCCTCTATGTTGCAACTGCATAGACCAGATTTTTAACCTTTTTCATCTCATGGCACAAATAAACTAAGTACTAAAATTAGTAAAAAACAATTTAGTAAAAAATCACTAATTTTAGTCTAGATGAATCAATAAAAGGCTAAGGGTAGCAACTTAGTACTAATACCTGGTCAGTTACCTTGAAGTACCGTGTCATACCAAGGGCTCACAGTCGCTCTCAGTAGCTAGAATATTGGACATGTGACTGGAGAAGAAGCTCGATCAGCCTTACCGAGTGCGATTCCATGCTGTTGGGCCCAATGCATGGCTTCGTCTCTGCCAGTGCAGCTATTCTGTCATGTGTCTGTCGTGCATCAAAGGAAAGGCTGAGCCCATGTACTGGCTGATATCAATGGGTGATTATTAAATCTACATTGTTTAATGCCTCTTCCTTGGTGAATGTTCTCTGATGGACGTTAAAATGCCATAGAAAGGACTATATGTTCATCCACTGGCTTTTCCTCCCCACCACTTTCTGCCCACCACTTTCTCCCAAACCATTAGCTATTGCCCATATGTCTGTACAAATGCTTACCATGCAAAGTAGGTGACAAAATACACCATCAAAAGATCTGTTTGGGGAGCAAATTTGCAATTACCGCTGTCTTTCTGGGACGTCTCTGAGTGGGGTTGCTGTAAAGCAATAGTTGATTTTAAGCTTGAGCCCACTTACTAGGCTGAGGCTTCTGCGATACCAGCCCATCTTTGTTCTCCTCTGTCAGTTGGTCGTAGGAGGTCTCTCCTCCGTCTGTAAGTGTGAGCCAAAGGAGAGACACTGGCTCAACAATAAAGAATAACATGGAAGCCTGGGCCCTCTGCTGGGTAGTTCAGTTTTCCCTCTGAGACATCCCAGCTGTACTGCTTCCTTCTGAAAATGCACTGCTGTTAGCCCTTCCTGATATTGCAGTGTTGTGACTCTAACATACCTAGCACAACATGGGCAGCTGGGGTCACATGGTCACTTACTGTCCCAAGGTCAGATGTCCTCTCTCTAACTGAGTCCAGTTACATACTGGGAGCTGCTTTTTGAATCTGCAGACTCAGATGATGTGCTTTTGATACAGAACCCCAAGGTTTTCTGTTATCATTCCAAGACTAGAGCTTATCACAAAATTGTTGGCCCATTGAAGAGGCCCTCAATGTATAAAGTCGAAATATATGACTCAAGTGTCGGAACTACTTTTTTGCAACCTGAACCCGATGGTGATCCATTTTCTTCTCTCCACCCTCTTCAAAGCTGCAAGTTTTGCACGTCCCTGAGCAAATGGGTTAGGATTATTTTTCCAAGTGCAGGATATACTGTATCACCTTCAAAGTCCAAAGAGGCCTAGCAGGCATCATGTTTTCTTTTTAATGGTGGGAGGTAAGAAATGCAATAGTTAATCTACTATTTTGATAAGTATATCCTAGCAAGTCCCAGATCCCTCCACACACATTGTAGAATTCCTTATCATCATAGTTTACATCTTCTACCCTCTGGAGCATGTACATATTATCCAGGCTTCCAATAAATTGCCATTTCTTGTTTATCTGGGATCATTTATATGATATCACCAATAGAGTGGGTCAATATAATGTTCTGTGTAATGTCCTGACAGTTCAAGTGCTTTCAGCATCAATTAGGACAGAGGTTAGGATTCTAAACTGAGGTCTAAAAGGAAAACTGTAAATGCAATCCATACCATATAAACGTAACTGTGTCTTGCTCTTCTTGGTAGGGACCAAAAGAACACACATTCACTATACTGCCTGGGTACCATATATCTGAGATCAGAGCAGTCTGGCTCCAAGAAAATAGATCCAGCAGAGCAGATGCGATGGAGATTGCTACCACTTTGAATTACAATAGCCCACTCATATTTTCAGGCATGTTTTTAGCCTCACTCAGAACCACTCCAGTGCTGCTACTTGCTGTCCTCATTTTACAGCTCATCTTTGAGCCACTGCTCTGGCTTCCCTCTAATTAAATTATAGTTGACATACGGTATTGTATGGGATTCAGGTGTACAATATAGTGATTCAACATAAAAATGGCTTTTTCTTTTTCTTTAATCAGGCCTTTCAGTTGGTAAATGCAAAGAATAGTCATTTCTCTTTGTTTACAGTTGATAGAAATTTGGATAATTCTAGCTTTTGGAAGAAACTTTGGATTTTTTTGGACCTTGCTCAGAAACATATTAGTTAATGAATTTAATTGATATTTATTGAATATACTGTGGTGGTCCTTAATCATCATTGTTCATAAAGGGATAAGGTAGCTAGTCTCAAATTGATTCTCAGACCTATATCTCATTAACAGACCAGGGCCTGCATCATCCACAAGCCAAAAGACTACAAAGAGGCTAGGACTTGTTTTTCTCAGAGGGGTTTTTAATACAAATCATTTATCTCTTGACATAATAATGCTGCACAATAAAAACTCACTGCAAATTATTGACTATTGCTTATGAGTCTTGTGTCAATTAGGAATGAGCTGCACCCATTTGTCTGCAATTAGCTGAGGGTTAGGAAAGCAGCTTTGCTGATCTTGAGTGGGTTGCATCACATGCTTGGAGGTAGGTTGGCTGCAGGCTGGTCTAGAATAACATTGGTTAAAAAAAGAGGGCTGCTTGCTACCAGGTTTCTCATTCTCTGGTATGCTAGTCCGGACTCTATTTTCCCTCTTCTTTCATTTTACTTTTAATTTTTAAATTTATGTTTATTTTCTTACATGGCATAGGAGTTTCAAGAGAGTGGACAGAATTATACAAGGTCTCTCAAGGCTCCCACTTAACACTGGTAAATATTATACCTGCTGTGTTCTTGGACACAGCAGGCCATAAGGCCAGCACATCTCCAAGGACTGGTAAATGAAGTCCACCACTGAATGGGAGGAATTTTAAAAAGTCCCACACCAGGAGGGGAATAATTGGAGATATTTTAGAGTTAATCTACCACAGTATAGCACTAATATTTCTGTGGGGCATTTCCCCCTCCCTGTACATTTCATAGCTTGTTTAATCTCTAAATTTGTGAATTGCCACATAAAACATTTACTAATATTTGGTGTTTCTGAATTAATTTCTCACTTGTCAGAAGGAAAACAAAATAAAAATATTTAACGCTGTTCAAAAAATATAGCAAATTCTTGCAAAATTTAACAAGCCAGCGGGTAATATAAAACCTACTTTTTATTTTCCTTGTTAATTCCATTTGATTGTTGACCACCAAAATAAACACTGGCACAACTGCAGGATTTTCAATTCTTTCCAATAGAAGCTGGAGGTAGCAGAAATAGAATCCAGGGGCTGCGAGGTCAGCGCGTGATACGTGCTTATAATGCTGCTCCGCCGAGTGTCCCCGCTGATTTAGACTTGTCACATACTCAGGGCTCAGCTCAGCTGCACTGTGGCGCCGACTTTCTTTCATTATTGGCCTTATATTAAAGTGACTTGTGTGATGTGAGTAAAAATGAATTGCAGGAAGTTAAAAATCCAGAGTAATCTCGGTGTAATTTTGGAAACCAATATGAAGAAAACAGCAGAAAACATTCGGGCATTTCACTTCTAAGTATATTATGTAAGATCATCTAACCCAAGAGATACTGAATGTGCTTAGAAAATAAGATGTGTGTGTCAGGGTGTAAAAATTAATCGTTTTTCTGTGTATACAGATGTCATTTGGTAGACTACCTCCAAGGTCATGTATGGCCACAAGGCTGAAAATGGTGATTAGCAACTACTTGTGTTTTCTATCTGTATATTTTCTTCAGCGTATTTGCTATATTTCAGCACTTTCATATTGCAGTGACTCATTTTTGCTTTTTGACACCGACACCTTTCAACTTCACAGTCTTAGGCTTATCTGTATGAATCTCAGCTGTTTAACATTCTTGGAACTCCAATTTATGAAGATCAATGGTTCTTAAGAACCAATTCCAACTGTCCTAAAATTATTTAATCTATGGTAGAATAGGAGACATCTAAAAAATATGAGTGTTTAATCGTCTAGGTTTTATTTTAAAAGTAAATATACCAGAGTTTCCTGTTGCTTACATAAAAGCTTTATTATCATTTGTGTTTGTGTTTTTAATCCATGTATGCAGAATACAATGAAGGTTAAAGACGCTCATATCTCCACGTGCTCCCTGTCGGGACTGAGTATTTCTTATCAGTGTGAGACACGTTTGAGGAAGAAAGCACAGGGAAGCAAGCAAGTTCTTGTCTTCTTTTTGGGGGGTTATCATGCATCATAAACTATTTTGGCTCAGCTCAACATTTTTAAGGGTTATCATTTTAGTGCAGATACTAAGCCTTGACTTGGGGTCAACTGATTATAAGAGTAACAAATGTATTTCATATAGCAGTTTAGATTAACTGTTGAGTGATGACAGGTGCATAGCAGAGGTCTACAATTCAGAATTTGCCAAAAAATATCCTAACAGAAAAAGACATTCCATGATCTGTGATATTATCCACACGCATACCACATAAGAATAATGCTGTCTCATTGTATAGCCATTTTTCTATTCAGCATTAGTTTTACCTTTATTACCTGACTTGATTGACATAATAATCTCATGAAATTGTTGTTTAAGGTTTTCTTCATTTTCAATAGATAAGCAAACTGAGGCATGGATTATATAAATACTCCATATCTGACATTCGTGGATTTCTAAGATTCTAGCACAATTTGATTGACAGAGAGGGAGAGACTATACTATACCATTCATAAAGAGACAGAAAATAAATAATTAAGTACATAAATAAGATATTTCTAACTAGTGGTAGGCAATATAATAAAAATAAAGGAATAAAAGAGAGTAATATAGTTTAAATGTAGTCATTGGAGTTTCTTCAAACAGTGTGATTACAGTAGGTTATAATGAAGGAATCACACAAACTGAAAATGATAAGATGGAAACAACCATATAGAGATTACCAAAAATAAATAAATAAATAACCCCCCCCCCCCAATCAACCATTGCAAAAGCCCTTAGGTAGAAGTCAACCTGGTGTGTGTGCAAACCTAGAAAGAAAGC
>VMDR010030178.1:0-12471 GCA_007922815.1 Macrotus californicus
GGGAAGGGTTTTCAGGAACCACTATAAAGGACACATGGACAAAACCAAGGGGGAGGGTAGAGGCAAGGGAGGGAGGTGGGTCTGGCTGGGGTGGGGGGAGTGGTGGGGGAAAATGCAGACAACTGTAATTGAACAACAATAAAGTAATTTTAAAAAAATTAAAATAAATCAGTGGTTCTCATCCAGCCCACGGAGCCCCTTGCCCTCCCCCCACCAGGGGGGCAGTGTCTGGAGACATTTTTCATTGTCACAACTTGGAGAGAAGGGAAGGAGTGTTACTGGCATTTGGTGGGTGGAGACCAGGGATACTGCTAAACATCTTACAGTGTGCAGGACAGCCCCCATGACAAAGAATGGTCCAGCCTAAAATGTCACTAGTGCTGAGGTGGAGAAACCCTGCTCTAAACTCCTGGGTTCCTTCAAGTACGAGAAAACTGAGGCCCAAAGATACAAAGTGACTTGCCCAAGGTTACACAGCCCCAAGCTAGAAGGGGAATACTGGTCTCCACCACCTCCATCTCCATCGTCTGTTCTGCTCAGGTTGGGCTGGGGGAGAAGTGAGGGTGGGAACCCGAAGGAAGTCACCCTGAGCCAAATGAAGAAGACGGCAATAAAGAAACTGCAAGTGTGCAACCACCGACAGGAGTGCCTTCCTCAATTACCAATGACGACGGCATTGCCTTGCAGGTCCCCCAACGGTGGCTGGTGGGTCACACTATCCACGGTGTGAATTCCAATAGAGCTCACTGCCGCTGCAGCTCCCCGAGGGCACCCCGGTTTACAGGAAAGAATGCCACTTTCTCCTCCGACGGGTGCCCACCCCTGTCCTAGCCTTGGGTGGGTTTCGAACCAAAGGAAGGCATCTACACACAGGTCCCGGACCTCTCAAGAGTCCATAAAAACCTCACTGAACTGAAAAGTCACCTGACCTCCCTTCCATCTGCCGCTGAGTCATTGTCAGCCCCTTCTGTCAGCAAGCTCATTATTCTACAAGGACACTCACAACAACGCTGGGAATTCTTGGGTTTTGGTGCTTGCCTCCACCCCCATCCTCTTCCAAAGACCATTTTGTTCTTAAGAGAACTGATTCACTCTCTCTTGCCCTCACGTGTTATCTTTAGAGGCTGCATTGTATTGTAGTTTATTTTATTGGATACTGTTATTTTTAAATCTACTTAAAACACCTGAAAGGGGGGAAATACATTTATGAGATATCCCCTTTAAATGCCGAAACCTTGCAAAATAATGCAAAAACGCTTTGGATTGCATATCTAGCTCTTTAAACTGCTAATAAAGAAGTTTCCATTCCACTCAAAGCAAGGCAGCTTTTGCTTTAAAGAAATCAGGCTCAATTCTGAGGACAAACCCCTGTCAGAATTAGTAAATGGACCGTTATTTGAGAAGCACAATGACAGCTGGAAATAGTTGATAGTTATCTTGACCAGGCCCCACTCTCTCCTTATAAAGCATATATTGGTGATCATTCCAGATTCTCCCCCTCCTGAGCAAGAGACCAAGTGTTCCTGCTTGGCCCCTGCCCACTTTCCCGGGATGGGCATGCAAAAGACCCAAGTCACGCTGGCCTGCAACAGCCCCTCTCTCCCCCGCCCCCGCGCCTGGTGCGTGCAAAACTGGAGCAACCAGAGACCCGCCTTGGCTTCCTGGGGCGCTGCCAGGCTGCAGGCCCGGGGGCTGGACTCGGCGACGCGCGCCCCTTACCTGCAGTGCCGCATGGCGTAGCCTGGCCACCCACCTGCACAGCATCCTAGCTAGAGCATCCTTTCTTCAACGCCAGGGCTGCGAGCGCGGTGACGTCACCGGAGGCGGGTCCCACGCCGCCACGTGACACCCTGGTGCGGGGCGGGGTTGGGGGCAGCCCGCGGGAGGTGGCGGGAAGTGGTGGGCAGGCAGGCTGGGCTTGGGGGAGACCCTGGGAGTCTCTGGAGGTGAGGAGTGAGTAGCGAAGAAGCCAGCTCCACCCTCCCTTCTGGGCGCTGAGCTCGCTGCGCGCAGCTGGCTTGGCCTTCCACCAACTATGGGAAACAAACGGCACAGAGGGAGAAATGCAAATGATTACAGGCTCGGCGCACGCAATAGGATTTCAAGAGAGCTAGCAGTAAGGGGATTAGTAATCAAAGGAAATAATTTAGTGTTTTATGTTAAAAGTCTTTATCAAATGCAGTGGAGAAATAAGCATATTTTCTGTAAATAAAATTGACAGTGAAAATACAGAGTGCATGGCCATACTTTACATAGAGGGCCAATGTTTCAAATCGCATGTGAAACAGGATAGCAAACACTTGCCCTGGAAGCATATTCATTATGGAATAATATACTAATTGCACTGATGAATGATGCTCTTAATTACTCCCAATAGCTACATTCCAGCATTAACCTGTATTTGCCAAAGAAAAAGGTAGTGACAGCACATATTTATACTACTTCCTTGAACATCTGATTATTCAAAATAAAGCCCTATTGCATAAGCGTGGTTGTCCACATGTCTGTGTGTGTTTTCTTAAGTCTCCTGGCAAGGACTTTGATCTGTCTTGACATGACAGAGTTAATTCACAGTAGCTCATTATTTCACGTTTTCTAATTCTTATCACATTCTGCAGAAGTGAGTCATTGTACTATTCTAGAAAATATGTACAATGTCAACATTCCTCATGCACAATCGGCAACAGCCTTGCCTAGAAAGTCTGAGACAATTCCAACTGTGGTCATTTTGTAAATTAGAAATGGCACATTTCAAACTCGAGCAGTGAACGTATCAACTTTGCTCGCCAAACCACATAAACGTTTTTGAACTGTGAGAGGACAGAAGCAAGAGCTGCTTTTTATTTGTATTCCACTTCCACATAGACCAGTTCACTTGCCCTTGCGTTGGAATCACCATTTTAACATTCCCTTCCTCGTGCCCCGGGAGGGGATATGAAATGGATTGTTTTACAAGCAGGCCAGGCTTACTTGCTATTTATTCCAGCAGCTTTCGTGTCCTTCTATATTTAACCCCAGGCATTTGACTGCCATTCCCTCCAGATGAACACAATTTCTGTTCACAATGCCAGTCTCTAACTTGGGGGTAAATCTGACCCTCTCTCAGCCCTCGATTATTTTCAACACCAGATTTTAAACATCAGCAAAGCGGCCGTGTGATTTTCTAGGTCACTCTTCTCAAGTTTGTTTTCTTGAGTGATAAGCAACTTACCTTCTGCTTTCAGATGCCTGAGATATAGAGTTAAAACGCTATGGAAATCCCCTCTCCTGTGGGTTCAGGGTCTCATGGAGACAGACATTGACAGGCTCACTCTCCTGCCAGAGGTGACAGTCGATTTCAGCCTCACACAACCAGGCCTTCCCACCCCACCCCCAGCCAGACAGGGAGTGTCACGTGCTCCGCCCAGCCACTCAGCCTTGCCCAGCCAGCTCTGTCACCTCTTGTCTCTGGAGGCCAGGCAGGCCAATTTCCTTGGCCTACACTGGGGCATTCTTGCCCAGAGAGAACCCAGCATTCCCAGCACAGGAAGCCCTGCAGGGCTGTGCAGACCACTGCGACACAGTTCCAAGAATCAGTGTGGGGCGGGAGTCCTAGAAAATGCCCTCCTGCTGTCTGAGGTTATTTGCTCTGTGTTCCGGAGTGGTGGAAATGTCGAAAGTAGAGCCACCTTCCTCCTCGTGGGTGACTTTTTTGCCCATTGCTTAGTTTCACCTTCTGTTTTCAAGGTGATTGCTCAAGTGTAAAAGGCATTACAGCAAATAGGCAAATCAGAAAAGGCCGGAAAACTATGCAATTTTCAGCAGAATGAGATAACTCTTCCAACATCCTCCATGCCCTCCCATGAAACTTGTCATTTTGGCAAAGATGTTTTTAATTAAAAAAAAAGATGCCACCCATGAGAACGTAAGTTGAACAATCGTCCTAGTGGGCCGTTTAGCATTTTTTACCAAGAGCCTTACAAGGCTGCATGTTTGAAAAATACTGTGGTCCCCATGGCTGTGGAATTTTGACATAGGGGGAAAAGGAAGGGAGAACAACCACTTTGGGAAAGTTTGCTGCAGTCTTATTTATGATCTCAAGGCACCGAAAGCATGTTAAATCTCCAAAAACAGAGGATGGGTTAAATTATAAGACATCTGTTCAATGGAAGACTTGAAAACATGGTAGTAGATACTTTTTAATGTGGAAATACCTTCACGGTTTATTAAATGAAAAAAGCAAACTCTAAAGTATTATGTGTTGATCGACCCTTCTAGTGTACTAGGTGTGATATATTTCTATCTGCCCAAAGACTGTAATATATGAACATGGAAAACAATTATGAAGTGAATTCACAAAAGTATCAAGCATGATATTTCACTGGTTACTGAGATGAGGGGTGTTTTGCATGTTTCTTCTTTTTAGTTCAGCTACATTTTCTAATTTTTCTGGATTAACATGTCTTGCTTTTGTAAGAAGAAACAGTTACTGTTGCTTGTTTTCTTAAATGCACTATAGTAGACATGTGATCATGGAATAAACATTTTTGGGTACTTTTTAATGCAGATTTTATTAATTGAAGAGTCTTAGATCTTAACTACAAAGCCCTCAGAAAACAAGTCCTAATCTTCCTAGACTGTTCTGCTCATAAAAAATCTTTCTTCCCCCACGCCCCCAAAAAACCTATGTTCTTTTACTGGAGCAAGATTCCTGACCAGTATACAGTGATATATTTACTAAACAGAGACCTGTGCAGAAATTACATACTATCCATCTAGATAGGTTTTCATGACACTTTGCCTATTGATGGAATAGTTTCATTTATAAAGTTTTATACATCAAATAGTTTTTAATTTGACCAGGCTGCCCAGTAATTTATCTCTGAAAAAGTTAACTGACATTTCATTTTTAGCTACTATATTTTACAGCATTAAAAAGCATAGATAGGCCCAGCTGGTGTGGCTCAGCGGATTGAGTGCTGGCTTGTGAACCAAACGGTCACTGGTTCGATTCCCAGTCAGGGCACATGCCTGGGTTGTGGTCCAGGTCCCCAGTGGGGGTGGGGGGGCACGTGAGAGGCAACCACACATTGATGTTTCTCTCCGTCTCTTTCTCCCTCACTTCCCCTCTAAAAATAAATAAACAAAATATTTTTTAAAAAGCATAGGTATTAGGTAGCTCCTCAAAATGTTGCTCTATGCACAATGGCATTTAGCAGACAGAGCAGAGTCCACCATCTTGCCCAGACTCACATAGATGGGTCTCATTTGAGAATGATATGCTAAATAGCTGGTACTTAGAGACAAGAGTACTCCTGACCTGAGTTTCTTAACCATCAACATGGACTTCTTACTGAAAACCTGTCATCTCGGCCACATTTTATAGAACCAATGAGACATGCTAGCAATATCCCTGTGTGTAGTTCAGCTTTAGAGCAGCAGGTCTGTCTGATGGTGGTAGCAGGCGCTATTATTATACCCAGGTATATATACCCCCACTTTTTAAAATAGCAACTTGAAATACAAAATTAAGAGCACAATATACTCAGAACTGAGTTTTGAGCAATCTGGTATCCTGAATGATTTAGAGATTTTCAGAAACTGATAGCAAATTGTACTTGTAATATTTCCCAGCTATGCAGACATTAATGCATTCATTCAAATCCCTTTACTCCGTGAACATAGCCCTGGGGTCAGCCTGCAAAGACCAGGGATTAAACCCACAACCCTTTGGTTTGCAGGACGATGCCCAACCAACTGAGCCACGCCAGTCAGGGGTAGGTTGACAAAGTTTGACAATATGTTATACAATTCAAACTTGAAAAGTCGTATGTGTTCTGAGAGAGAGGCATTACATCCTTTGTGTACACATTTAGTTTTATTGTAACAAAGCACCTTCTATACTTTTAATGTTTAAAACTGGCCATCACCTTTCCTTTCCAATGAAACAGAAATTTTAAAATGAACAGGAACGAAATTACAATAGAGAAATGTCAATTCTAAAGAAGATTGCACAGGTTCTGCTGATTCTCCCACCAAGAGATAGCGCTCAAGTCTTCATTAGGAGAGAATTTTATTTTAAAAGTGTCATCTTCAATTGCAAGGATGTCCACTCAACATCACAATTAAACATGCCAAAGGAGAAGCTGGCCTATAACCCCTTTTATTTTGTAGTTCCTTTTTTAAAACAAGAGAAAGTAGACAGATACATGTTGGTAAATGCTGACTGTCCATATTCACATAGAGACACAGTGTAATCCCTGAGCCCAATATACAGAGAAAGGAGGGAAAAAGCTAGAATTCTACTTGCTGCTACACAGGCACCTAGCGCACTCCAGCTTCCAGCAGAGCTAAGGAAGGAGAAGGTTTTTCTTTTTTCCCCAAGAACACAGTGTGTTTTTTGTTGAGACAGGAAGGGATACAAATGAATTTGGAACAGAAAGGGACAGAGATTCTTTTCCCACTGTATTCTGCTCAAGGTACAGGACCCCTAAAATGAGGCGAGAACCATGGCGTAAAGGAGAGAAAAGAGACCTCAAACACAGGGAGACTGAGCACAAGAGAAAAAACAAAAACAAACAAAACAAAGACTGTAACTCGCTCCCAGGGACTGGAGAAAATTACAAACGAAGGTTGGAATCCATCAGTGTTCCATTGGTCATCTTCTTCATCTTCCTCTCCTTCTTCCCCCTCACTACAATCTTCATCTTCTTCTCCTTCATCTTCATCACCATCATCTTCTCCTTCCCCTTCTTTAGCATCCATGTCAAGGACCAAGTTGTACTGCAATGGATTTGGCCACCTATCATCGATGACCTCTCCTGACTCATCTGCACCTGCATCAGAATGGTCAGTAAAGCGGGTGAAGAAGTTCTCTGGTTCCTCACGCTGCCTGCCTTTACTCTGCATCCCACTTGAACGTTTTGTCATGTCCTTCCCAGAGTTCCATGTAATGTCAGTGGACTTTGAAAATGGATCACCACTGTCATTCAGATGAAATTCTCTGGAGAGAACTTTAATTTTGAAGTAGTGATTTTCATGGACATAATCATCTATTCTGTAACCTGATTTACTGTCTTCAAACTGCTTCACTTGAACTCTTGTCCCCTTTTCCAAGCAGTGCAGACACTTGTGCATGGTTGACAAATGTTGTTACCCCGAAATCGGGGATTTTGGCGATCAATTCTGACCTCTTCCAAAAAAAAATTGGTTGATGGAGTTTGTTATGTTCTGTTCTACTTTCAAAATCTCCTCTCTGGATTGTTTGTTAAGTCTATTTCATTTCGTGTTTTGTCAATATGTTCAATTGCTTCTTGCTGTCCCTTTTCTCCCTTCAGTGCTGAGAGGGCCCAGTGTTCTCTGGCTTGGGGACAGGAGGCAGTCCCTTCTTTGATCTAGGTGGGAGTGAAGACTGGCATTTGGGGGCCCTGCTGGGAGGCAAGTCTGAGAATGAGACCGCAGGGAGGTTACACGTCTGGAAGAAGCTCTGAGAACTGCTGCTCAGAAAAATCAGCAGGAAAGCAAATGCCAGCCAGGAGCTGGTGTTAATGTTCAATCGTGGGGGGGGGGGGCCAGGCTCCAGTTCTCTTCCATTGAAATTCACTTCTTATTCTGCCCTGTGGACAGAAAGTTCATGGTCACCATCCTGAATACTTACCTCATAACATTTGAGCTTTCATTTATCCACACTGGCCCCTTCTCTTTTTCTCAGATTCTGCTTTTTATCCCTTTGAATCTTTTTCCTCTTCATTATCTGCTGCTGGGACATTTGACAATGTATGGGGACATTTCTGGCAGCCACAACAGCACGGGGGTGCTGCTGGCATCCAGTGGGTGATGGGCAGGGATGCTGGTCAGCACCTGACAGTGCCCAGGACAGCCTCTCAATGGAGAACGTTCCAGGTCAGGGTATCAATACTGCTGAGGTAGGGAAACCCTGCTTTAGAGCTACTTAAAGGTGATACTTCCAGCATGTGGAATATAACCACCTGTCTGTTCATACACTATTTCCCAATCGACGCACAGGACACCGCCAAGGGTGGTTATTCTGGGGCCAAGAACCCAGTGGCTGCGGCGTAGAGGTAGAAGGGAAGTTGTCACACACGTGGAAACACATTACATAGTAAAAACCAGTGTTCAAGCCCCTTTACATTAATGCCACCAATATCACCGGATTTTCGCAGCAGCCTGAGAAGGCGGGGCAAGCATGCTGTGGCCTGTTTTGAAGGCAGCCCTGACCTGACAGTAGTCCCCTGCTCTGCTGCCTGGGGAGCTCTGTGCTCAGGCAGGGTCCTCCACCAGGTGCCCGGGCTTGTCACTCTGGCACCATCCCAGCTCCCTGGGGCCCTCCCCAGCATGTGCCAGGTTACATCCAAATTGTTCACTCACCTGCACGCCCAAGCTCCTGAAGGAGAATGGAGAGCTGGGTTTACCTGTCTTTGAAAGTGCAGTGATCAGCACGGTCTCCGAAATACAATGTTACATCAGAACCCAAATTGTCTGCAGTTGTTCTCAGCCAAAATTCTCACCTTTCGTCCTGCGCACATCATGAAGTAGGACATGACCGGATCACAGCACTAATGTCTGGTCGACCCTGCCAAGCCTCTGCCAGCTTCCATTTTCCCTTGTGTGAAGTGCGGAGCTGTAGTCGTCATCGTAACAATATTCTGCGGCACGAAAAGAATTGGCCACGCTGAGACACAAGGCAAGTGTGCGCCCCTGAATGTGCTTATCAAAACATCCTCCCAGATTTGGAGCCAAGTGGCTAAAGTTAATAGACACTCTACAAACACACACACACTGCTGTATGTAAAGCTCCATGCGCACCATACTTGCATGCCATTGTCAACCACATCAACTCACTCTGTGGGGATCTACAGGGTGTATAGCCCCTGGCTGGTTAGGAATCACTGTTTCCCTTGCCCAATAATGCCGAGTTGTCAAACAAGAACAGCCTGGTGTTATTTTAAAATGTGACATCTTGCTCACTATAAATTTTTCCACCAAATTTGGTTTTTATAAATATTGTCTTTGTTACTGTTTTTCTTGTGGTGCCCACATACATTTTGCAGCCAAGGCAAGCACCTTCCTTACCTCCTCTAAAATTCCAAACTGAGTATCTGGTAAATTATTCTGTGAATGGTGGATCTGCTAAAACCTGGAGGTGGGGAACCTCTTTCTTCTGACCTTATGTCCTGAGCTCCTGCACATCTAGGCACACTCTCCAAATGAATAAATGAATGTTCCTACACCCAGCTTGATGCTACCCGCATGGTCAATGCCATCTAAGACTTGAGGCATAAGCGAATGATGCCTCCCCCATGCGATCTGAGTTGTGGTCAGAGACCGCGGTGACTATTTGAAAGTTACAAATGTAGCCGTATCATCCTGATGTCTATGCAAACGGCTGGCCTTGGGTGAGTTGACAAACAACAGTTTGGCCGTGGAATTGTTGTCATGGGTGCTGTCCATTCTAAGAAGCCTGGAAAGACAACATGGATAGCATGGATAAGGGCCAAGAGAACTATGCTTCCCCTAACAACCCCCCCCACCACCACCACCACCGTTTTCCTCTCTGATAGTAAGCACTGTGTATTGGACAATGTCTCCTTTTTCTCCTTGGGTGCCAGGAAACTCAGGTTGCCCTAGGGCAGTTCAGTAGGTCTGTCTCCTCACATTGGGTTTGCTGGTCCAGGTTCAATAACCCAGCTCTCTGAAGGGGGGGGGAGGGGGGGAGCCCTGGTTTGTAGCATTTGCAGAATCCCATGGTGTGAATTCTCCTACCACACTGGCATCAGATTACTGGGCATGGAGTTGGAAGGTGATACAGCCTCTCCCCCTGACCAAGGCAATGGAAGTAGGCTGCATGATCGCAACAGGACAAGGGACACCTTCTCCCACCCTGGCCTTTGAGAAAAGCTGACACTTGTCCAGGTGCTTTGGATTGGAAAGATGAGTTTTGTCGAATTGCTCTGCTTCCATGTGGTAGCACAAGTTTCTATTTATATTTAAATTGATTCAAATTAATCAAATCTAAAATCCAGTTCCTCAGTCACATTAACCATCTGTCCAGCACTTGATAGTCACATGTGGCTAGCATCCACTTATATTTCAGAGCAGATACACCACAGTTCTGTCATCGCATATAGTTTTATTGGATGGTGCTGTAAAGCATTTATTTTAAATTCATTCCCAATTTATTAAATAAAACAGTTCATGTTTATTACCCAGGGGATTCTGCCTGTAATTGCAGGAAAGGAAAAGCCATCTGGCCAGGGTGTCTGCTGGCAGGAAAGGTAGATGCCAGAAGGCTGCATACCTCTAGCCACAGGGCCCAGGCGAGATGCTTCCAATGCCACAAAATGTGAGAAGGTAGCATCCGATCTTCTGTTTCAAAGCAAAAATTGAGACGCCTGATAAGAGCGCACACATATTGGGATAAAGGAGCAGGTCCTTCAAAAATGAGTGCTTCTGTGGACAGCTGAATAATGATGACTCCCCCACCTCAAAGAGGTTCCCAGCTGAATTCCCGGGACCTGTCCATTTGTTGCCTCACAGGGCAAAAGGGACTCTGCAGCTGTGACTAGGTTGTAGCTCCTGAGATGGAGAAGTGATCCCGCGTGATGTCATCACAAGGGCGCTTACAGGAGGGAGGCAGGAAGGGCAGAGTCAGAGGAGGAGGTGTGAATACAGAAGCAGAGGTTGCAGAGACAGATATTTCAAGATGCAATGCTGCCAGCCTTCAAGAAGGAAGGAGAGGCGTTGAGCCAATAAACACAAGTGGTCTCTAGAAGCTGGAAAAGGCTAGGAAACTGATTGTTGCCCGGAGCCTCCAGAAGGAATGTAGCCCTGCTGACACCATTATTTTAGCCCAGTGAGACCCACTGGACACTTCTGAACCCCAGAAATATAAGAGAATAAATCTGTGTTGCTTTATGCCACTAAGTCTGCGGTCACCCATTGCAGCCGCGACAGTCACCTAGTAGAGCCCTGACTAATTGATTCACTGGCTCATGTACAAGGCTCAAGTGCCGGCCATGCTTTGTGGTGACCCGGTGCCCTGTGCTCAGAGCTTACCATCCATCAATGGGGGGCAGGCTCCAATGAGGGCAGTGCAGGGCTTTCAAAGCGCAAACTGCTGGTGATATGAGGAGAAATACAAATGCTGCCACACAAGGTCAATGCGCCCAGGGCAGCTCCAGTAGACAAGACCTGAGGAAAGATACAGCAAACCCAGACTTGATCAGTAATCAATAAAGTAGAGCTGAGTGTACGTACATATGTGCAATGGGCTGAAGAGTGTCCCTCCAAATTCATGTCCACAGCAAGCTCAGAATATGACCTTATCTTAGGATCTTCAAGGTGAAATGTATGGAGCCCATAAGTTCAAGGACTGGTGTCTTCTTAAGAGAAAGGGACCCTGGCTAGTGTGGCTCAGTGGATTGAGCGTGGGTTGCAAACTAAATGGTTGCCAGTTCAATTCCTAGTCAGGGCTCATGCCTGGGTTGTAGGCCAGGTCCCCACTGGGGTTGATGTGAGAGGCAATAACGCATTGATGTTTCTTTCCCTCTCTCTTCCCCTCTCTCTGAATAAATAAATGAAATCTTTGCAGAGCTTGGAGGCCCCAGAAGCTGTAAGAGGCCAGGAAGTACCCTCCTAGAAACTTTGTGGCGGGGTGGGGGCAGTCCTGCCAATGCCTTGATTTCGGCCCTCTGATCTCCAGAATGACAAAGAAGAAAATTTCTGTTGTTTTAAGCCACATGGCTTATTACAATTTATTATGGCAATTCCAGGAAACTAACAAAAAGGGGACCAAAAAAAGAGAAACGAAGAAAAGTGGCTCAGAGCGAGATGAGGTGAATAGGGAGGGTGGGGCACAGGGGTCATGTCATTTTTGGTCAAAAACTGCCAAACACTCAGTGCTATGTGGGCAGGTGCACTTGTGAATCACCCATCATGAAATGGGCAAACATGTTGAAAGAGTCTTCAAAAAAAATTCACTGAAGCCAAACACAGCCTCTCACAACAACGCCAGCTGGTACACAGACACAGATGGGTTCCTGGAACACTCACCTCGTGAGGGAAGCCTGTACTGCAAGGGGCCCACCGTCTAGAAGATAATTCTGATTTTCCTTGGGTTCCCCCTCATATATATGTATGTATGTATGTATGTGTATGTGTGTGTGTATATATATATATGTATCAATCAACCAATTTCTGAACCTAATCAGACACAATGTGCCTGCTTTTCACGGACAAATCACAAAAACTGACTATATCATTGAACATAAAGAAAACCTCAGTAGATTCCAAAGAATAAAGAAACACACAAGCAGGATATTCTATTTTGCAGTGAAAGTAGACATTAATAACAAAACTTTGTAAAGACCTTTAAATCTGGGAAAATTATTTAAAGGCATGTTAATAAATACTTCTGGGATCACAGGGGAAACACAAAGTGAGATTATAGAACTTCTTAGGAATAATGATATA
>VMDR010030179.1:0-12475 GCA_007922815.1 Macrotus californicus
CCAAATTCAACCAATTCTGTGAGCATCCTTATTACCAGTGTTTTGAACTGTGCATCTGATAGATTGGCTATCTCTTTGTTGCTTAGTTGTATTTTTTTCTGGAGCTCTGATCTGTTCTTTCATTTGGGCCATTTTTGTTGTCTTGGTGTACCTGTTACGTAGTAAGGGGTGGAGCCTTCGGTGTTCACCAGGGTGGGGCAGCCACATCACTGCGTTGTGACGCTGTTTGTGGGGGAGGGGTCTGAGAGGGAACAATGCCACTTGCTCCACTCTCTGCTGGTTTTCAGTGACTTTCCCCACTACCCACAGTCAAATTGGGCCCCTCTGGTGCTGATTCTGGTGCTGCTTCCCGGGTGGGTGGGCTTATGTACGCTCTAGGACCCTGTGGGTCTCTCCAAGGAGCTCTCCTGTGAGGCTGAGAGTTTCTCCTGCTGCCGCCGCCTCAACCCCCACAGGAGTTTTCAATCAGAGGCTTTGAGGCTTTATTTCCCCGCTGGAACTCTGGGTTGTGGAGTCTGTCTTGCTCCCTAGTTGTTCCTCCCGGTTTATCCTCATGAGGGAGTGGGACGCCTGGTCCGCAGCCACCATCTCTTCCAGCCCACCGCGCCTTTTGCCAATCCGCCAGCCACCGCCCCGCCTCACGAGTCCTCTCCGCCCCTCCTACCGGTCTGGATGTATGTTTCTTCTTTAATCTTGGTTGTCGGACTGCCATTAGGTTTGATTTTCTGTCAGTTCTGGTTGTTTTTTGTTTTAAAATTTGTTGTCCCTCTTTTAGTTGTGCGAGGAGGCACAGTATGTCTACGTACGCCTCCATCTTGGCTGGAAGTCCTCCTCATTGTAAATTTTTTTATAAAAGTAGCAAGCTAGGCCTCACTGTCCTTTAAGACATTTTTAAATACTTTAAAATTGTCTCTCTCCACCACTAAGAGGATAAGCAGCACTGGAGTAGTGAACTTTATCTGCTTCATTCACCACTGTATCCTTAATGCCTAACACATAGTATCTGTTGAATGAATAAATGAGTGAATGATAAGATAAATGAATCAAGAGGAAATTCATTAAATGGTTCACTCATACAGTAGAGTGGTCAGCAACCATTAAAAAGAAAAAATAATAACAGTGAATGTTTATGGAATGTCTACTATATGCTGCATACTATGTTAAAATTTCCCTATAGATCATATAATTTAATCTTTACAATAAACCTATGACATAGGTAGATATTATGATTCATAGTCAGAACTTTTCTCATTGAAACATACTGAAACCTAACTCAAATTAGCTTAGAAAAAAATATTGGTTCATGTAACTGAAAAATCCAGAGAGTAGTTCTGGCTGCAGATTTAGTTGGACTCAAGGACTCAATGTCTGAATGATTTAGTTTTTCTCTCTCTCCATCTCTCTTTTTCCTCTATGTTGGCTTCATTGCCAGGCACCCTGGCTCCACATGGAGGATCCCTTCACAGCTCCAAGCTTACATTGGCCTAAGGAACTTGATCTCTGGAAGCAAAGCTAGCAAGTCATCCAGGGAGTCCCTGGCTCTCCCTGAGCCAGATGGACTCTTGAAGCCAGAGACTAGGGCTCCCTGACTAAACCTAGTTAGTGAATGCATCTCTGAGAAGGCCTGGGAGCAAGAGAAGTGGGCCCACAAGAGAGAAACTGGGCAGTTGAAAAGCATAGCTCCTGCCCTGGCCACGTGGCTCAGTTGGTTGGAGCATTGTCTTGTACACCAAAGGGTTGCAGGTTTGATTCCTGGTTGTGACACGTACTTAAGTTGAGGGTTCGATCCCCAATCAGGGTGCATATGGGAGGCAACCGATTGATATTTCTCTCTCACATCATGTCTCTCTCTCTCTCTCTCTCTCTCCCTCCCTTTCTTTCTCTCTAAAATCAATAAAAACATACTCTCGGGTGAGGATTAAAAAAAAGCATACATAGCCTATTACAAATGTCTCCTGTATCAAATGAGGAAACAGAGGTATGGAGAGGCTCGATAACTTCCTTAAAGTCTCAGAGCTAGTAGGTGGAAGAATCCAGATTCAAACTTGGGCAGCTTGACTTTGTAGCCTATGATTTTAGTGTGATGGTTAATTTTATGTGTCAACTTGACTGGACCATGGGGTGCCCAGATGTTGGGTTAAACACTCTGGATAGGTCTGTGCCGGTGCTTCTAGATGAGATTAACATTTGAATCAATAGGCTGAGTAAAACACATTGCCCTTCCCCACATGGGCAGGCCTGTTAAAGGTGTCAGTAGTAGATGCAAAGGTTGAACAAGAGAGAATGTGCTTTCTGCCTGACAGTCTTCCAGCTGCGATATCAGTCTCTCCTTTGTCAGACCGGAACTTCTACCATCGGCTCACCTGGTTCTCAGGTCTTTGGACTGCAGATCTCAGGAGCCCTCAGCCTCCGTAATTGTATAAGCCAATTCCTTATAATGAATTATTATATATTCTATTATATAGATGGTAAATATAAATAAATAAATCTCATATGCATAATTATATATACTTTATATATATAATTTTTTATCTATTTATCTATCTACCTATCTATGGAGAACCCTTACTAATACATTTAGCTACAAGACAATACTTCAAAGCTATATGCATAGATATGGAAGATGTTCATGACATACTTCTAAGTTAAAAATAATCAGCCAGCATACGCATATGCCGAGTCACCCTGTTTTACCTGACCACATATAAATGAAAAGCCTGGAGGGCTGTATACCAAAGTGTTAACGAAGGGTGTTTCAGGGGGATGGTATTTGAGAGGACTTTTGTTTTCTCATTACTTGAATTTTTTCCCCCACAAAGGTCAAGTATTTCTGAGAAAAACAATATTTCCATTCTTGAGAAGAAATTTAAAAGTCAGTAAAATCAAACTTCACACCAAGATGGGTGTGAATAGCAGGGAAATCAGCAATTGCTTCAAGAACAGGAGGACATGGGACATGGAACGGCAGCATTTTCTCCCCCCGTTCCCCCCACCAGCGCACTCTTCATTCACTTATTTTTAGTTTCCTGAGAAGGTCTGGAGAGGGTATGCTTGGTTGCTCTTTTTTCTCTTGGCTTTGAGAGTTTATCCATGCCAAGTAGACTATAAGTGACTAAAAGAATCAACTGCATATAAGAAAACTTGAGGGCGAGAAGGAACGTTAGAGAGGGTCTAGTTCAGAGGTTTAAAAAAACTTCTTGTTTTTCTTTGAAAAACCAAACCCAAGTGAGGGAACAAGTGGAAACCAGAATTCTTGCTCTGAGAACATGGTTTGAATGCCATTCACCTAATCTGATCTGATCATTTTGCAGAAGGGTCTACAGTCTTCTGCTCTTGGCAAACTGAACCACACATTCTTGAATCTACACAGGTAACTTGGAGCACATATTTTCTGGACATTCAGAGGCTGAGCAGCTTGTGAATTAGGCAACAGGGCAAGGTATCACTAGAAAGGGTCTCTGCGTCCTGCCCAGGTGAGAAAGGACCTACTTATTTTTCCTGGCAGCTCAAGACTCTTTATTTCTTTCTTCTTTTCCATTCTTTTCTTTTTTCTTTCTTCTTTTTTTTTAAAGGATTATTGAAACTGGCACCCACTCCCCACAGGGGTCCAGGGTAATATAGAGTTCTCTGCTCCTAGGAGTGGGAATAGGGTCAAAGGACACAGGAAAGAATAGCTGGGAAAGCAGCTCAAATGGCAAGGCAAGGAGCTCATAAAATTACAGCTGGGATTAGGTTTGACATCTAGGATTACATTTTACAGATAACATTAGGATTAGGATTAGTATGGAGGCTAGAGGCTGGATTAGATGTTGGGGATAATACTACAGTAGAATGAACTATAATGACGAAAGAGTGTGAACTGGGATTTAGAGAGAGTTGTGGGATAAGAGCTAGAATCGGAGTTGGAGGACCATCTGCTCTCTCTCAGCTCTCTATGAGCTCTATGAGCCCCTTTTTTGGCTATATCTTCCATGGTTAAAGTCTTTGGACTCAGTATTACCAAGAAAACAACCCTTATGAATTGCTGACTTTGAGTCATACCTAGCTTTTTCCCATACAACCTCAGTTGCTACCTCAAGGGCTCTGGCTGCTGAAGCATTAATATTATCTTTTACTAGACCCCACGGAGCATGTACATGGCTCCTTTTGGGCCATCGGTGATTGCAAACTACCTCTAAGAGTCACACCACAGGTTTATCTGGAATGTAATCCACACTAGAAAATAGTCAAGACAATTATGACAAAAGCACCTCAGCCAAGAACCCCACACTTTGGTTCCCTAATTTGATGATGCCTTGACAATTTATGTCCTCTCTGAGCTTTGGCCATATAAATGGGTATGTTATAGGAATTGGTCCAAAGGCTCTTCATATAGAAACCTTGAGAACTAAGAGTGAAGAGTTAGCCAGGTATGAACATTGTAAGAGGAAGCAGGTGAACACTGGGTCTCATTGCATACAACTACAATGTGGTAAAAAAAGCTCCCAGTGAGTTTCAGTCTTCTCGAGAAGTGAGTGGTGACGGAGACATTCCCCCAGGATAGTCTGATTAGGATGCCAATGTGAGAGGGCAGAGGGAGAGATCAATCAGCAAATAAGCACAGGGTCACACCTCCTTGCCCAGATCCTGAGACCCCAAGGGGCACATCAGTGAGGGCTAGACCAGCTTTACTGACATCGCTTTCAAAGGGGCAGTGAACCAGTGCTACCTGAGCACGTACTGTGTGCCAGGCACCACAAAAGGCCTTTCAAATGCTTGACAGCATTTAAAATTTTACAAACAATGCTCACACACATTCTTATTTTTGGAAAGCAAACACACCTATCTGTAGCACCAATAGTATAAAAGCAGAAGTCATTCACCATCCTATTCCTACCCTTTCTAATTCTTCAGTTCAGTGAGTTTTCCTCCAGACTTTTGTTACAAGTTTGCACAATTATACACATGCTTCAAAACCAGTTTGTTTTGTATAGCTTTTCAAAATAATTAGTGGGGTTGCACAATATGTATATACTTCTATAACTTTCATTCCCTGCTTAACTACGTACCTTAGAGATCTTTCCATGTCAATACATATAGTTATAAAGTTGACCCTTGAATAACAGAGAGGTTAGGGGCACCTACTTGCCCCCATGCAGTTGAAAATCCACATATAACTTTTGACTCTCCCCAAATCTTAACTACTAATAGTCTTACCAATAACATAAACCATTGATTAACAAATTATTGTGCCTTTTTATTCACTCAATGAGTTTATTGAATGTTTTGGCCAATATGCCCCTGGGCATCGTGTACATAGCAGTAAAAAACCCAAATATGATCGTGCCCTGACCTGTGTGGCTCAGTTGGTTGGGCATCGGCCTTCAAATAGAAGAGTCACTGGTTTGATTCCCTGTCAGGGCACATGCATGGGTGGCGGGCTTGACCCTATCGATGTTTCTCTCTCACATCAATGTTTCTCAAGCTCTCCTTCTCCCTTCCTTCTCCTCTCTCTAAAAATAAGTGCATAAAATCATTTAAAAAAGCAGGCATGATCTTTGGACAGGGGATACACAAATAAACATTTAATTATACACTGTGAAAGATGCTACAAAGGAAAAAGGTGCCATATAAGATAAATGTGGGGAAATACAATTTTAACTGTGGCTGGCGGGGGGCGGGGGGCGGGGTTGGTCAGTTAAGACTTCTTTGATTGAGCGTCATTCAAATTTAAGCTTGAAATAGTTTAAGTAGGACTTCGTTTGTTGGAGAATTCTTGACTGTACCCATTGTTCTTTATGCCTTGAATTCCAGGCAGCAACTTCTTCCTTTTTTGGTGGTAGACACTTTTTAGACTCTTTGCCAAGAACATAACGGAACTTCTTTGAGAACTGCAGGCTACAAGATGGGTCTCTGGTGGTCATATGTACATGATAAAACAAAGAGCCTCGACAACATTCTGCCCCACAGGCTAAAGGTGACTATGCCTTGAATAGACAATCTGACATAAGCCAGACCAACTGGGACTCACAGACACGAATTAGTCTCTGTTGGTTCTTGAAGTGAGGCTAGGCAGGCTCGGGCCGTCATGTTCTACAATGCTCCAGGGAAGATGCTCCAGGGGAGAGGAGGAGCGAAAGCAAGTCTGCAGAACGCAGGAAGCAGCTCTGTAGAGGGAGTAGAGACGTTAGAACATTGGATCTCAGAGAAAGAGGATGAAGGAATAGCTACTTGGGTTCCTGTTGGTATTTTAGGTCCTCGTTCTAGCACTTCATGAGGTCTTGTTGCTCTCGGTGCTCCCGGGTTCTGTAAGATTATTTCCGTCAAGAATTTCTTTTTTGCACAAATAAGTTTCAGTGGGCTTCTGTTACTTGCAGACCAAAGAGCCTTGACTAAAAGTGCCTTTTATCAGATTCCCTCTGTTGCTCAGCAAGCATAGCTTGAGTTTGCTTCAATCTGATAAGAGATTTGGGGACCCCACAAGTCCACAGAGAATAAACAAACAGAATGACATACATAGAAATAAAATAATAGCATTTGGTAATAAAATTAATCTAGGTAATACCCGCTGAGCCTCTTGTCTCCCCACTGGGCTGGCGGTACATTGCAGCTATTTCTAAGAGCCAATCCTTTTGGAGCTAGGCTTTGTGAGAAGAGATAAACATACATTTCCTCGTCCTATAATGGAGATTATGTGGGCAGATGAAGGAGGGACCAACTCTGCCCTGTCAGAGTATGGAAGACCCTGAAGAGGTAGCGTGCCTATTGTAGGAGTGTGCTGGGCACGTGAGGGAAGGGCAGCTGGGCAGAGGAGGATAGGAGGGACAAGGCCTTAGGAAATACAGGATACTCCACAAATGCTTAAGTTGAATAGATTGCAAACCAACAGGTAGACAGTTTTTAAGATGACGATCACATTTTATATTAAAACTTCCTTTTGGTTTTAGGGTTCCCTTTCCCATATAGAAAAGAAAATCAAGATGTCAATAGTCTACTTAATCTCAGTTTGTTAAACTCGTAGGCTGTAAGTCTTCCACAAATGTGGCAGTTACGTCAATTTAATTGAAGATTTAAGGGCAATGAGAGCTAGGTGTGCTGTATGGTTTGACTCGTTCAGTGCACTTCTGAAATACTTATTGAAGATTTGCTAAAGCCCACAAAATCGAAACTAAATGTTACACAAAATAAATCAGCACTCACATTTGGGGGGGGGGGGTGATTTGGCTTTAAATGACTTTATTCAAATGGCAGTGATTCTGCAATCATTGTCTTCATCAACATTATCTTCAGGAAGAGGCCAAGCTAAATGTGATCCTTGCTAAAAGAGGCCAAAAGAAGCGACATCAACCTAAGAGGTCCACAGAACATGCACAAACACAATGGTATATACAGAAATAAAATATCTTTATTAAATTAATCTGGTGTCTCCACCGGGTCGGGGGTACACTGCAGCTACTTCTAAGAGCCAGGAAGCCTTCTTTCCTGGAAGTAACTCGGCCTTAGAAGTTTGCCCATGAGGGCCTCAGCTGTGGGTCAAATCTTCAGGTATGGTGGAAGCTTCCCCCCTGTTGAAATTAGTCACCAACAACAGCCTTTGAGTACGTTTGCCTGGAGCTCAGAATGAGTTCAGAACCCAAGACGCCTAAGGCTAAAAGGCTAATTTTTTTACTGGTTCAAACTTCTTTGGCCACTCATCAATTTCCATCACTAATTCGGTCTTAGCTCCCTTCCCTTCAAAATCCAAACACGTCCAGTCTAGGAGGAAGAGAGGTTCTCCTAGCCTAGGCATAGTGAGTGGACTTGTGCCCCTGAGGCGTGGGGGGTGGCTACCGAGAAGGGAGGATGGGCAAGGAACCTGACCTGGACACTACTCTCCCGCACCCCCGCCCCCTCCCCGCCATTTCTGGGGCGGACCATTTCCCTTAAGTTCATTACTGCCAAAAGGAGACCAGCTCTTCGGGTGGAACTGTAAGAGTGGGTCGGGTGCTGGAGGACTGGGAAGAAAGAAAGATTTCCAGGGGATTGGCAGTTTGTTGAGAAGTACTCCCCGGTACCACCCAGGAGCGAGAGCAGCCGGTTCTGGGATCTCTCCGGCAGAGGAGACCCCAGCAGTCTACGAAAGATCGAGGCACACTTCCGGGTTTGGAAGCGCTCCCTCCAGCCCTCCCTGTACCCTGTTACGGGGTCTCTGAGCGCATGCGCAACGCTCAGTCGCCGCTCCGGGACTGGCCCAACTTACCCCAAACGACTAATCTGCTTTTCTCCCTCCCACTTGGGGTATACCATTCACGTTTGGGGGGGGACGGGGACGGGTCGCTCAAATCGGCTCCCCCGCTTCAGATGTGGGGTGGGGGAGTAAGTTTGCTTCAGATGTCCCAAGAATACGAAAGCCTCAGAGGCCCGTCGCCAGTGATAGCCTACTGCTCTCGGTATGCTCACAGATCCATACTCTTCCTCTGAGGCGCTGAACAAAGTGGCACGCCCGGATCCCAGCTGATCAGCTGCTGGGCTTTGGCTGCGGCTCCCCTGGGCGAGACCATTGTGACTTCTTGGGAGGGGTGCGTAAGCAGGGGTGGGGGCGGAGCGGCCATTGTCCGGTCAGCGCAGCCTCCGGGGGAGGGAGAGCGAGTGGGGCCTGGAGCTTCACTGCGGCCGCTGCTACGCCAGAGCCGGCGGGGGGGGCTCAGGTCCTTCCCAGCGCCGCCGCACGGGACATCGCTCTGGCTGGGAGCGGCGGTGGGAGCTGCCGAGGGCACCCGGTCTTCCCTCTCCCCTCCCTCTCCGCCCCTTGGTCCTAGGTTCAGCCGCACGCCCCTCCTCCTCAGGTCCCCTCCTCCTTCTCTCCGAGCCTCTCCCGGCCCCCCGTCTCCGTTGGCCTAGTGGTGCGACCCGCCTCCAGCTGACCGGCCTGGAATCCCGGCTAGGAGCCCCGGACTGCGCCCGCCCGCGCGCCCGCTCCCTCCCCCTCCCCCCGCCCCGAGCCCCCCGCGGTCGTCGCCGCCGCCGCCTCCGCCTCCTTCGAGCGGGGCCCAGGCCCAGCCGCCGCCACCGCTGCCGCCGCCGAGCTTCGCCACCTCCGCCGCCGAGCACCATGGGAGACGCCGGGAGCGAGCGCAGCAAAGCGCCGAGCCTGCCGCCTCGCTGTCCCTGCGGCTTCTGGGGGTAAGTGCCCGACCGGGTGGGGGCTGGGGCCGGGGGCGCGGGCACAGGGGCTTTCTAGGCAGGCCTCCGGGCCCGGGGAGGCCCGAACCCTGGGGGCTGGGCCCAAGACGGGCCTACGTGGAGGAGGCAGGGGCCGAGTCCTGGGGAGGGTGCCGGGTGGGGACTTGGAGTGGTCAGAGAAGGCGCTGCCCGGGGTGCAGTGCCACCCTCTGGGACTCGCCTGCTCGAGGCTTGGGCCAACCGGGGCTGCCCGGGTCCCGGGTGAGGGGGCCTGGGCTGCGGGGAAGGAACAGGGGCGGTGTTGGCACCTCCAGTTGAACTGGGGTTCCCCCTTTCCTTGGCATGTGGAGGCCAGCCCTTCGCCCCCCCCCACCCCCCCTTCTTGGTTTGAGTTGGTGCCCAGGCACCAGGAGGGTATTTCCTCTGACTTTTTCACCTCCGCTCCTCCCTCTCCCCCAGAGACTTGCATCATCACTTCCTAAATTATATCCCAGTGCCCCATTTGCTTTTAGGAAACTGTTCGCACGTCACCCATTTTTAAAAATCGAGAACAGAATCCAGGCTGAGGTAAAGTTATAGGTCTGTTGAGGTCTCACTTTTATTTGAAACACGTTTGAGAAGATCTGTAACATTTCCTTGTCCAAAAAATTCAAGTCAGCCTGTCTTGGGAACGTGAGAGCCAATTTGCTTAATTGGCTCAAGTTCCCTTCTCTCTACATATTTTTTAATGACAAAAATACTTGCATTGGCCACCTACGTTATTAGTTGGCTACTCTGTGTTAGACTGGAAAAATATGAGGTGGGAAGTCAGCTTTCCCACCTACAGTTTAAATTGGAATACGTGGGTTTCATAGATTGCTACCCCTCTTACTTAACAGGTGCTCCCACAGTACCTGATGACTCTAGTTCTGTTGTGTGGGAACTGGAGACTTTGAAGGCCAACTTTTGTGATTGAGACCTTTTTTCTTTTGGTTTTATTTTCCAAAGACTGGGTATATTTGGAGGTGCATAGAGACAGTAAGGAAGTGATTTCTGGTGAGGTTATCTTGGGAAGATGTATTAAAGTATTTTATATTTCTTATCTTTAAGACCCTAGTAATAGTTAAGGTGATTTTGGGAGTGCAGAGAAAGATTAGGAAGGTTAGGAAGTTTATCTTAATGTAGATGACTGGAATTTGTCAAATCCAAGGATTACGATGAAGTAGTGTGTCATTTTCTCATCTGTCTGCCTTTCATAAAAAATTTCTCAGTTGGAAGGACATTAGTGAAAAATAAGTTGTGACATTACCAAAAGTTCTGAAGGTATAAAAATATTTTAGGTTTTATAGTGTTCCCTTCTTTTTTAACTTGAAAATAATAATTGGGTTTTGCTAAGTGCTATCTTGGACAGTTTACCTCCCACAAGAATCTTAGGAAATCTTATCTCTTTATTTATAGATGGGGAAACAGGCGTGGAGAGGGTGGATAACTTGCCCCTTGCATAGGGGGAGTTTAGAGTTCAGCTGGTGAACTCTTAGTGCTATCATGTTTATGACATCAGTCTGCAGCCCTGGAAAAATCTGGTGTCACAAGCCTCAGATTGTAACTCATTCTAAGAAGACATGTGGCTCAAAGAAAGTAGCTGCCAATGGCAACTAGTGCCCAGGATGTATCAGAGGTCTGTTTCCTGCCAACATGTTTATGTTCTTGGGACCATTATCATGAGTGGAACTCTGATTGAAAGACATATGTCTATCAAGTCTTAGAAATGAAGGAATTGGAGTAGCCTTTTACTTTTAGCCAGCAGAGTTCTGACTAATGCCAAGAGTTTGGTAGTGACAGAGAGGCACAGACTGATGCCATACTTGGCCTATAAGCAACCAGGGCTTCTTTTTTGAATCTTCTAGTCTGGCCCTTTTTGTGAACTGCAATTTGCCTAATAGGAGTAGTGACCACAAAACTAATATTTTTATAGTGAAAACTGTTTTCTTTAAAAAGAGTGTTCTTTTTAACATGTAATGTTTTAACCTTTCCTTTAAAGGTGTTTGTGGACACCTGTGTAGTTTGCATTTTATACCAAAGTATAATGAAATTGCTACCTAACTTTCATCAGATCTTAACTGACGGAGCATGTTTCCTTTATTGCATGTATGACATTCATGTTATGTTCATTAAGTAAACTTAGAATATATTAAAACATTTTTCAGTGCCTCTGATACAATGGTGGAAGGGCAAGAGGGCACTGGCCCCATCCTCTAGGAACAGGGAGCATAGAGAAGTAAAGTGACAGTTACAATAAAATGTGTTAGGATTGGACCAGGTTATGATGGGAGGTAGCCTGGAAGAGGTGACTCCAGCCTACCTGTAGGAGAGAATGGAAATAGGTAGGAAGAAGAGTGTTTCAGGCAGAGAGAATAGCATGAGTGAGGGCCTGGATGTGAGAGAGAGCACTACAAGGTTGAAGAACTGAAAGTTCGTTGGGGTTGATTGGTAGATTGTGAAGGGGGATCGCCTAGAGATGAGGCTTAGATGGTGAGAGCAGTTGGTAATGCAGGGCCCCTTTGGTCTTTATCCTGGGGAGTGATAAAGAACCTTCAATGGGTGGTGATGTGATTTCCTTTAATGTGAAAGATTATTGGGTCATCTTGAAAGTGGCCTGGGTTTGTGGGTATGATTGTGTGAGTCTGTATGAATATGGCATATTACGTTTGTTTTGGGGGTGTTGCCAAAGGTAACAGAAGTCTTGTCAGGAGGAGTAATAGATGCCAGTGATGATGGTGGCCGCACATGCATGTGGCCAGGGAGAATGGAGGAAAATAGACAGATGTGAAAGCCATTCAGGAGGTATCTTTTGCCTTTTCCCTTCATGAAAATGAAGGTGAGTCTTAAAAACTTTAGTTAGCATTGCACTCTGTGGAAGCTGTAGATCTGTAAAGTCAGCTAGCCAGGGCCCATACCCAGCCCTTTGCCGAGGAGCCTCTGGAGCAGAATGTTCTGGCACCAGCAGACTAAAGGCATTTCCTTTAGGACTGCTCTTTTTCCAGTGACTTAGGCCTAAGGACTTGCTGTCCAGCATTGTCTAGTGAGGACACCATCATTGTGGTTTGGATAAATAGGAGAGCTTTGAGGTCTTTTTGTGGGGACCCAATTAGAAAGGAAAATGCCAAGAGGGGCATAACCATATGATGCAAATGTGCTAGTGCTTAGAACACAAAGTTTCTGGTTCTCTCCCTCTTGGTTTATATTGTGTACTTGTGTGCAGGTAATTTTGAAACTTTGCTACCTTGGAAATTGTTGAAGATTCACCTGGTTTTAAAACTTGGAAGTTGTTTGTATAATACCACAATGTTTTTAG
>VMDR010030181.1:0-12476 GCA_007922815.1 Macrotus californicus
CAGCAGTTCTGTGAAAAAACCCGATTTACTTAGATTTATTTAAGTAACTTTTAAAATTAAAATTAGGGTGTGGTATTGAAGACATCTGTGATCACTTTTTCTAAGTGAAGGCCAGCTCTTCCACATCAGAGCCCCTGCCTACAGTAGGTCAGCTTTTATGGGACTTATTCTTAAATTTGTTTGTATTGTTATAAAAGATGTATAACAAAATTGGCCATTTTAACTATTTTTAAGTGTATGAATCAGGGGCAGTAATTACATTCACAGTGTAGTGTCATAGTAAGCAATAACTCCCTCCTTAGTCTCTGGTGACCTCAGCTCTTCTTCTGTCTCTGAACTTGCCTGTGCTGTGTATCTTGTGTAAGTGGAACCATACAGCATTTGTCTTCTTCTATCTGTTTTATTCCACTTAATGTGACGTTTTTATTTTAGATTTTATTTATCTGTTTTTAGAGAGGGGAAGGGAGGGAGAAAGAAAGAGAGAGAAACATCCATCTGTTGCCTCTTGCGTGCCCCCACCTAGGGACCTGGCCTACAACCCAGGCATGTGCCCTGACTGGGAATTGAACCAGCGACCTTTCGGTTTGCAGGTCAGCACTCAGTCTGCTGAGCCACCCCTGTCAGGGCAACATAATGTTTTCAAGGTTCGCCATGTTGTAGCATGTATCAGAACTTCATTCCTTTTTATGGCTGCGTACTATTCTGCTTTTATATATGTATATATACCCATACATGAATATGTATATGTGTGTTATAGATAGATAGAGACACACACCCCATATTTTATCTATCTGTTCATTACTTGATGGACACTTGAGTCATTTCCACCTCTTGGCTGTTGGGAATAATGCAGCAGTGGGCATTGTCATGTAAGTGTCTGTTTGAATCCCTGTTTTCATTCTTTTGAGTATATACTCGGGAGTGGAATTGCGGAGCCATACATTCTATACTTAGCTTTTTGAGGAACCACCAAACTATTTTGTGCAGGGGCTGTACCATTTTACATCCCTACCTGCAGTGTACTGGGCTTCATTCTTTGGAGACAATTCTACCCACAAAGTATTTAGTTATACATATACCACCCTAGATGAGTCTCTTAACTTCTTTGTATTTTAGTTACCTCATCCTTAAAGATGGATCTTGAGTTAGATAATCTATGAAGTCTCTCCCATCTCTAAAATTCCATGACTGACGTCACAGTGAACTACCATGATGCTGACATTGCAGCTCTTTGTCTTCCTCTTGTTTTTAAAGCGCAGTTTGCCTCTGTAGTGGGGGGGGTCAGAACCTCTATGCCTGGTGATAAGAGTGTATTCGAGTCTCCCAGTGCTTTCTAATGCATGTTTGTTAGCTATGAACCACTTTAAAAGGTTGGTTTATTACAGACGTTTTAAGGTACATCTACATTGAAATATCATAAACTTCTATTAATTTGTACTCTGTGGCTATAAAAATCATAACTGGGGAAGAAATTTATTTTTTGCACAATTTATGTCAGAAAAGGTTTTGCTAGACACTATTTTACATTAGTGAGATACAAAGATAATGTACTTATTATAATTATATATCATGTTCATTATGTTGTATATCACATAGAGAATAGCGTAATGAAGTACTTAACACTCACAGGGAAGCAGGTATTTCCAGGAGTGGAGCATGACTTGCATGAAGACATCTCCAGATGCTAATGAATGCTTGGAAGAAAGGTCAGAGAGGAATCAAGGGTAACTGCAAATTTAAGAAGAAAGAAGAGTATTTTTCATAACAAAATGGAAATTTTGAAATGTGATGACATATGAGTAAGAAGCTTTAATACAGTTGTGACTTTTATTAGAATTTCGGCATGTTGGAACTTGAACTTTTTATTGCCCAAATTTGTTTATTCCTTCCTATGTAATTATATCCCTGATGATACATACTTATGTGTTCATACACACCAGTATAATTGCATGGAACCTAATTACATACCAGAATGTATTACACACACAATGAGGACGGAGGCCAGAAGCTTTGGGTCTTGTATTACGGACATTCTGTTAGAAGGTTGTGAGACCCCAGTAGGCCATCATGGATTAAGGACAAGAAGTTTTAGTAGGAATTCTTCCCATGGCTACTGGCGACTGAACAGGGAGGGCTCTGAGTACTTATTCCTTGACCAAAAAGCCATGTTTAAACTGGTTGTATAACCAGTCTACCTCAACTTCACAAGAAAAGGGCAACCTTATATATTTAAGTATTTTAAAAGTTGATTTTAGCACTTACTGTTTTCCGGATAGCCCTGATTATAAAATTTGGAAAAGAGGTGACAGTTTTAGCCTATTCTCACTTGCCCTAATGAATTCCATGAAGTAATTGGCATTAAATTAAGTGAATGAATTGCTGTTAAATTCAGGCTTCCTTATTCTTCTGTGTATTTGGGTTTCAGTGGATAAAGAAGGAAACAGTGGTAACAACTGATTGCCCTTCTGATGTGTGTCTTTAGTCCGAGGACAAGATACTCCTAGGACCGACAGTCTCCTTGAGGGTGACCGTAGTTGGAAGGGGTGGTATGTCATGACTATTCTTGGAACTTGACTTGGCTGTTTCTGTGCTGCTTTGGCAGAAGCCAGAAGGGTTGGGTTAGATTGCAGGGCATCTCTGGAATAATCAAGATGCTTAGTATAGCAGCCCAGCTTGCAACCGTGCTCAGTCCTCCTATAAATTGTTTGTTTTTCACTGTCACACAGTTTTAATCCTGTTCTTTAATCCTGTCAGTAACAGAAACCTACCCTTCACTACTCTGTCTCTTTCTCTAGCTTGGGTGTTAAAGCTTCTTTTTTCTTCTATTACTATACGTACTAGTAAGTTTGCCCATCAAAACCATAGTTTTCTAAAAAATTGCTCAATTGCTTATAATTTTTTAGGATAGAAATTGTAGCAACACTAAAAAACAAACTGGCTGCTATTAATAACAACCTTATTTATTTATTTATTTACTTACTTACTTACTTATTTATTTATTTTAGACAGGAAGGGAAGGAGGAAGAGAGGGAGAGAAACATCAGTGTGTGGTTTCCTCAAACATGCCCCCCACCAGGGACCTGACCTGGCTGGCAACCCAGGCATGTGCCCTGACTGGGAATTGAACCAACGACCCTTTGGTTCGCAGGCTGGCACTCAATCCACTGAGCCACACCAGCCAGGGCTAGTTTTGTTTTTTTTTAATAGCACTTGTCTATCCCAAGTATTTGCCTGTATCTCCCAAAGTTACTCTTAGATCTCTAAGGTTTCTTTTATGCCTATAGTTAAAAAGGAGTGATAATTTAATCAGTTTCTTACAGCCTCTTCTTATTGTAGAGACTGGTAAGAATTTGTCTAGCTTGTGATCTTTATTAATTTGCTTCATCATTCCCTTTCATCAGCCTTTCAGTCTTACTGCCTAGGGCATGAGCTCACATTCCCGTTTATTAGATAGTGGCATGCCAGACAGTAGTAAAACTCCCTAGGATATCTGTCTGCTGGAGGACTAAAATTAAGAGCTCGATGTTTATTCCTTAAGTACTTCCTTTTAAGGAGAATAGTTGCCCTCTCCCATCCCACTCCTCAAATAGCTAATTTATCTCCTTTAGGTAGCTTCAAACTTGTCTGTTCTAATATTCTAAAAAAACCTCCAGATATTTACTAAGCTTTTACCACTGTGAAACATTTGTGGCAGTGGAAGTCTGATCTCTACGAGCTCCAAGGGACTGGTGGTGGCTTTTCTTTTTTGAGACGGGACAAGGACAGAAGACCAAGTCAGAAGGTCCAGGGAATAGGAGGGTAAAGGAGCTGGTTGAACATCTTGTCTGTCAGCCTGCTCTAGCGTCCTGTTTATTTTTTCTGACAAAGTGACCCCCCAGCAACAAAACAAAACAAAAAACACCGTCTCATGTCTTTTCTCCTGTTTTTGAAATAAAAGGTGCTCTAAAAAATTTCACAGGGAGGGAACAAAAGGTAAAGGCACTAAGAAGTGATCAGGGAATAGTCTGCCTTTTACATTTCCCCACCTTCTCCTTTTTGCCTATAACCCATAGTCAAAATGAGGGGTATAAAAAAGTTGCAGGGAAGTTTTAAGAAAACACTGGGGCCTGAATGAAGTAATGTTGATATATAGTATATATGTATCAGACTAGCTCTCAGGCATACATACAAGTGTGGGGTTTCAGTGGGGAGTGTCGGAGAGAAACCACAGTGCTGGAAAAGCTTTGGGTTTGTCATGCGTCTGCAAGTGCAGGGGACCGTCAGCTTGTCCCCTCACCCAGGGTGAGGAGGTGGGGGGGGGATACTGTGGTCCCTGGGCATGCAGGGGAGGGGAAGTCAAAGGGAGACACAGGAAGAGGACCCGTGAGGAGTGAAGGGAGGTTCTGCGTAGGTCAGCATATAACAAGTGGGGACTTGATTCTTCTTTACACAAATTTGACATGAAAGTATGCAGACACAGTAAGGGAAAACTGTAGTAAAAATGCTGCTTTACCAATACATGTTGAACTTTTTCTCCCTTTTAGTATTTTTTTAAAAAAAGAGGAGTAAGTGTCATTGTAACTTTTTAAAAATTTGTTTGCTTTTTTTATAGTCACATATTCAGTTAGTGTTCAGATGTTATTCCTTTTCAGTTTGTTTGAATTAGTATCCAGATAAGACCTTTTATCACAATGATATTTTAATAATTGATATATTTAATAATTTGATATCTAATAATATTTAATAATATGATACCTAATGATATATATCTTAAATCTCTGTTGCTCTGTAGGTTCTCTGCCTTCACATACTGTTTTGTGCAAAGGAAAGTGTTATTTTGAAAGCCTCTGTAGCTTTAATGTTCATTGCTACGTTCCTCTAATTATAGCAGCTATTTCCTGGAACATGCTTTCAAAATATTTGTTGACACTTTTGGAAGAGTGTATAGGGCAGGTTTTTAAAATTAAATCTTCTTTGTAACTTAAGATTTTTAATAGTTTCGTAACATCCGGATGGGGCTTGTTGCATCCATATTTTGCAGTGCAAAGCTCCCCGTCGTGTTCTGGGGGGGCATTTGTCCAACCCTGTTAGTTCAGCATCTTCAGAAGAGAGGTTCTTGCGTGTGGGCCAGAGTTAAGACAGAGCTATCCTGTGTGTGTACTTAATAGGGATAGAGTGTGGCGTGACTTGAGGAACACCAGCAATGTCTCCGTGCCTACTAGTTAATGCCTAAAATTCTTTGGGGGAATTTTTTTCAAACTATAACCTATTAAGATACAAACATTATTATAACATTGGGGGTTGGGATTTTTTATACATTAGTTTTTGTACAGTAATCTCTTCATGGAAGTTACCAGATTATCTTTAAATTCTGAGACTCGAGATCACAATTGTTCCAGAGACAGTTGCGCTAGTGACCTTGCCTGCAAGAGTAAATACCCTTCACTCCTGTGTGCTTGAAACAAATGGAATTCATTCTCTCCCCCTCTTACCACCCTCCAAGCAAAGGTAAGGTCACTTCAGCCCTTCAAATAGGAAAAGCCTTACTTGGGACAGTCAGTCTGTGCATGTATGTGTGCAAGAAAGTTGTAGGAGTGTCATTAGGGGTCAGAGTCCTTGGGATGGATGAGGATGGATTCCCAAGAGAGGTCAGGAAAGGAGAGTACCTGCCCACTGAGACCTACATCCTTCCCTAGGACCAGACCTGATTAAGAGGTTATCGTTTCTTGAAATGTGGCATGTACCAACTTTTAATTATTGTCTTTGTTCTTTGAAAGCACTGATAACCTATTATTTATTATTTTTGAGGTAAATTAACTTGCTTTCTACTGTGCTATAATTATCTTGAGCTCTAGCTCTGGATAGTTTTAGTATTTGTGGTCTCTATTGGGATTTTTTTTCTTTTTCTTGGGGAAATACACATATAATAATTATTACAATCAGTAAGGAACAGCTAACCAGCGGTAGTTAGGTTCGATGATTTTATTCTTTTTCATAGATAAGAAAATAAATTACGCAGACTTCTAAAACATGAACATGAAGACTCATTCTTTGAAGTTGCACGGAGTTCCTTATAGAATTTTATTTGAGTACGTAGGCATGGCCTTGTACTTCACAGTTGTGTAGAATGACCTTACTCTAACCAGACATGGAATTTAGACATTAAGCTCCTTGAGAGCAGTCTCCATATCTTTTGTCTCCCATACCCCATGGTATCTAGCCAACCGTAAAGCCCTTCTGTAAGTGCAGTCCAAATGGGTGTGTTGTTAAGAGGCTGGTAAAATTGTCTGTGATTCTTCACAGATAGCCAGGAGTTATAGAACCAATCATCATATCGGAATGATTTCAGTCCCTTAAACTCATGGATACAGAAAACAGACTCATAGCTGTCAGAGGGGAGGGGACTTGGTGGGGCTGGGTGGAAAAGGCATGTGCCCTGACCGGAATCAAACCAGGGACCTTTCACTCTGTGGGAGGACACCCAACCAGTGGAGCATCACCAGCCACGGCTGTTCACATATTTTTTAAAAAGTTCTAAAAGATCTAGGTGAGAAGAGAATGTGACTACAAGGGGGACAGCATGAGGGAGATGTATCATTTCTGTACCTTTTACAAACGTGTTTATTGTGTATATCTATATATGTATCAAAATTCATAGAATACTAAAAGAATGACTGTCTACTCTCTTGCATATGTTTTGGGTGACATCTGAAAACTCATCAAAGTTTAAATCATTGCACATTATGTAATTTTGTGTATTACAGTGACATTTTAAAATAAAACTTACATCATTTTAAAATGTATTCAGAAATGTAAACACCACAGTGATTTATCACTTACCATTGTCCATTTTAAAAAATTGCATGAACAAGCTCTTGGTTTTTTTTAAGTATATTTTATTGATTATGCTCTTACAGTTGTCCCATTTTTTTTCTCCCCTCTATTCCCCTGTGCCCTGCACCCGTCCCTCCCCCACCCCCGCCCCCACCGCCAGCATTCCCCGACCCTTAATTCATGTCCATGGGTCATACATACAAATTCTTTGGCTTCTCCATTTCCCATACTATTCTTAACCTCCCCCTATTTTGTACCTACCATTTATGCTTCTTATTCCCTGTACCTTTTTCCCCATTCTCCCCTCCCCACTGATAACCCTCCATGTGATCTCTGTTTCTGTGATTCTGTTCCTGTTCTAGTTGTTTCCTTAGTGTGTTTTTTTTTTTTAGGTTCAGTTGTTGATAGTTGTGAGGTTGTTGTCACTTTACTGTTCATAGTTTTGGTCTTCTTTTCCTTAGATAAGTCCCTTTAACGTTTCATATAATAAGGGCTTGGTGATGCTGGACTCCTTTAACTTAACCACATCTGGGAAAGTACTTTATCTGCCCTTCCATTCTAAATGATAGCTTTGCTGGATAGAGTAATCTTGGAGGTAGGTCCTTGCCTTCATGACTTTGAATACTTCTTTCCAGCCCCTTCTTGCCTGCAAGGTTTCTTTTGAGAAATCAGCCAACAGTCTTATGGGAGCTCCTTTGAAGGTGACTATCTCCTTTTCTCTTGCTGCTTTTAAGATTCTCTCCTTATCTTTAATCTTGGGTAATGTAATTATGATGTGCCTTGGTGTGTTCCTCCTTGGGTCCAACTTCTTTGGGACTCTCTGAGCTTCCTGGGCTTCCTGGAAGTCTATTTCCTTTGCCAGATAGGGGAAGTTCTCCTTTATTATTTTTTCAAATAAGTTTTCAATTTCTTTCTCTTCCTCTTCTCCTTCTGGCAGCCCTATGATTCGGATGTTGGAACGTTTAAAGTTGTCCTGGAGGTTCCTAAGCCTCTCCTCATATTTTTGAATTCTTATTTTTTCATTCTGTTCTGGTTGAATATTTTGTTTGTTTCTTGGTCCAAAATGTTGATTTGAGTCCCAGTTTCCTTCCCGTCAGTGTTGGTTCCCTGTATATTTTTCTTTATTTCACTTTGCATAGCCTTCATTTTTTCCTCTATTTTATGACATACTCAACCAACTCAACCATTTCTGTGAGCATTCTGACTACCAGTGTTTTGAATTCTGCGTCAGATATGTTGGCTATCCCCTCATCCCTTAGTTCTGTTTTTGGAGTTTTGATCTGTTCTTTCGTTTGGGCCATATTTCTTTGTCTTGGCACACTTGTTATGTTGTACGGGGAGGAGCCTTAGGTATTCACCAGGGTGGGGCAACCCATGTGCTGTGTTGTGGCGCTGTATGTGGGGGGGGGGTGCAGAGGGAGGCACTCTGGCTTTCAGTCACTTCCCCCGCTACCCACAAGCAAATTGGGCACTTCAGGTCTCATTCCCTGGTGGGTGGATTTGTGTACCTTCTAGGACCCTATGGGTTTCTCCAACAAACTCTCCTGTGAGGTTGAGAGTTTCTCCCGCACTGCAACCCCCACAGGTTTTTACTTGAGCAGGCTCTTTGTTAACAGCTGGAAGTTGTTTATTATTCCTGTTATCCTTTGGATTTGTATTCCTATTTCACTTCCCTCATTGAATTTATCCTAATATTGTATTTTATTGACTACCCAGATACCATATCATAATTCTCTGCACCTAAGATAGGTATATAAATTAAAATAGGAATTTTTAAAGTTTGTGTTTAAAATTTTTTGATTTAGAATTTTAACCTATTGGTATATAATCAAAACAATATATTTTTGATAATTAAAAGTATAGTTTTATTGGAAACACATTATATCAGCTATTGCTGCCAAAAAATAGTGCTACATAATAATCTGAAAATCTCAGTAGCTGAAAACATTTTTTTTTCCCCTCATTAGTTTCTGGCTTAGCTGGGATTTGATTGATCTCAGCTGAGCTTGACTGTGTCCAGCTGGATTTGGCTCTAAATTCATAGGTCTGTTCTGCATATCTTATAATCTTGTCATGGAAATAGGAAGAGTAAGAGGGGTGAGAACAAACACACACAAAGCCTGTTAGGGCCACAATTCCAAATTGGCATACTGCCCACGCTGTTAGGCAGAGAAAGTCACATGGCCAAGCCCAGCATCAGTGGGGCAGGGAGATATATCAATGCTTTGCCTGTTCTGGGGGTGGATGACTGCAGGGTCTTTTGGCCAGGGATATGGATGTATAAGTCTGTAACAGGGAGGAGCTAAAAATTTGGAACACTAATCCAATGTGTCCTGTGCATCTTTTAATGAGACTTAATGTGGATGATGTTTAATAGAATGAGACATGGAGATCTGAGGCAATAGGAGTAAGCCAGGCAAAGTGGTGGTGGGGACAACGGGTAGAAAATATCTGGGGCAGAGGGAACAATATTTGTGAAAATAAGAGGATTTGGGGAACTATCGAGGTGAGTATGTCCAAAGTATAGGGTAAGAGGTAAGAGGTCAGGTGTTTACCAAAAGAGAATAGGAATGAGACTTAAGGCCAAGGTTGCTGCAAGAGAACCTTGTATGCCATGTGAGGGAGTTTAGGTTTTAACTTGAACACACTGGGAAAATCATTGGAATGTTTTAAACAGCAGGGATGTGGTCATGTGTTCTTGTGTTCTAGGCAAAAAAATCATCTTTAGCTGTTTATACCTATTAGATTGATGTGAGATAAGGCCAGAGGGTACGAGACCAGTGAGGAGACCACTGCAAAAACCCAGGTGAAGAGTGAAGGAGGCCTGAAACTGAGATATTGGACTTAGGGCCAGAAAGAGAGCAGAGCTAGGTCGAACTGTTTTCAGCCAGTGAGCACATTGGTCATATTCTCTTACTATATATGATTTGAATGTTAGAAAAGGGTAGTTTTTCAGTTAATATATATTCTTAATTTTTAATTTTATAGAATTGTATGTGAATGTTAGCGTATGTTAAAAATGATTGGTAAATAGTAAACCTTAATAAATAATGCCAATTCTTAATATAATATTATACAGGAAGTTCTTTGTTTGAATTCCTTGGGAAAAGAGTTGATAAGTGAATATGTTATTTTATTGTGACTAGAGAAGCTCTATTATCTCAGTTGACCTAGGGTGTATTGTATCACATTTTCTAGTTCCTTAGTTTAATTATTCTCTTCCCTATAATCCAGAAAACTTACATTACATATTTGCCTAAAAGAAAAACTCTTGAAGTTGTTACTGCTATTTAATGGCTTCTGATTGCCAGCAAGATAAATCTGAACTTCCTGGTGTGGCATTCAAGGTTCTCCAAGACGCGCTGTCTCCTTTAATTTTCTTAGCGCTTCATTTCATGCACATACCCCCTCCACACAAAAAAGCAGAAACGCTGGCGCCATACTAATTTTTTTCAGTTTCCAGAATGTGCTGTGCAGTTTATGTCATTAATCACCTTTTACTTGGAATGCCTTCATCCTCACTCACTTTTACCTACCTCAGATGGTTGATATAATAAAAATGACTGTGTGTCTTTAAACTGGAGATGGTCCATGAGAGCCAGATTTCATCTTTCCAGCTTACTGATGTCTACCCCTGGTGCTTGTAGTGTTTGGCAGAAAGTGGATGTTCAGTAGATATTTGAATAATTAGTACATCGATGGATAATTATTGAGAGTTGGGCACTTCAGAATTTCCTGTAGGCTGAGGTATTTTGTGTATGTGTACAGACACATTCATACACATTCCATGCACAGGACCGTGTGTATGTGTGCAGTTGTTGCATGCTTCCGCAGTGCCCGCGAAACAGCTGACTGCTTGAATTACAGAGGATTGTATTATAGATCTTTAGGAATGATCGAGGTTTATTTGCGAGTCCCTGCATAGGAATGTCAGTTCTGAGCTTGCGTTGAAGTCATTGTACCAGGTGCTAGCCTCACTGACTTTGGGAATTCCATGGGGGAAGGAGGGCTGGCACATTCCTTTCATCCTTTAGATGTTTCATTTTTTGCCTGAACAATATAGGCAATGATGTGTTTCTACTAAAAAGCAAAGCTCCTGGAATGCTGAATTCCACAAATTTTACGTGTTTAGGAAAGATCTTAGTTCCTCTAAACTTCTGTCACAATTCTCAACAGAAGAGTATTTATATCAATAAAATAAACGTGGAGCTTTGAGGTTCGGGAGTAAGCTGCAAATTCTTGTCTGTAGGTGTTACTAAAATTTAGTGTTCTCTGATGATATACTTATGACATGACTTTTTAAAAATTAAATTTATTGGGGTGACATTGGTTAATAAGATTACATAGGTTTCAAATGTACATATCTGTGACACATGATTTGCATATTGTATTGTGTGTCCACCACCCAAAGGTCAGATCATCATCTGTCATCGTATATTTGGCCCCCCTTGACCCTTTACTACTTCCCCCACCTCTCTTCCCTCTGGTAACCACCATACTGTTGTCTGTGTCTCTGAGTTTCATACTAGCAAATTGAATATAAGCATATGTTAAAAAACATACATCGTGATTAGGTGGAGTCCATTCCAGGGGCATTCTTTGGAATACTAATCTTTTGAGATGCTCAGTGGAAAGAGGCTCTGAGAAAAGAAATCTGAGATACACTACTTGCTGTAGCTACCTTTTGGGGGGATACTCTGAACATGAGTATATTAATAATGGCTCTAATAAGTTAGGCATTCTTTGTTGTAGGTCTTTTTTTTAATTCAGCATTTCCCATCTTACTTAACTATGGAATACTTGGCCTGTGACTTCTATTGTACTAACCTACTTTATGGAACACACTTCGGGAACTACTGGCTTAGCATGTGACCCCAAATAGGTGGCACATGATAAATACTCATTTATCAAATAAATAGATGTATGGTTTATTTGGTTTTTCATCTTAAAATAAGCATTTAAAAATACTGGGTTTGCCAAAGAGTCCATTTAGTCTTTTTTGTACAATAAAGACACATTTTTCATTTTCACCGGTAACTTTGTTGCTTTGGATATTTTGAGTATGTCAGCTCTCTCCTGCTATTGGCTTCTAGTGGGTAGAGGCCAGGGGTGCTGCTAAACTCCTACAGCGTAAGACAGACCTACAGCAAAGAATTATTTGGCCAAAATGTCAACAGTACCAAGAAAGTTTGCAAACCACTTCTGACACGTTTGAGCAGTCACAGACCCTTCTCCATATGCTGCATAAATCCGTTTTGTGCACTTCAGTTGTGTTTTCACTTTTCTTGAAATAAAAAAACATAATATGCTGAAAATGTTGTGTACCTTCCATACTCAATATTAAAATGGCTACACAAAAATTCACCAATTTTGATAAGCTTTTTTTTTTAATGAATACTGTTTGACAGCTGTCACCATACAATCTTACAAAATTGTTTCAAATGAAATTAAAGGCAACTAAGTAATACTAGAGCCATCTTATGGAAAAAAACGAAAGGAACTTTTTGGCCAACCCAATATATTCTTATCTTGAGTTGGGTTATATAGCTTATTATAGCTTTTTCTTTTTAAAAAATATTCTCTTTTTATGACTCCTTATCTCCATTTCTAGGGAAGTTCTAGGCAGTAGTTTGACAGTTTGATTGCCAGACCAGTAGTGTCAA
>VMDR010030182.1:0-12524 GCA_007922815.1 Macrotus californicus
AAAAGAACTGAAAACATGGGTTTTCACAAATACTTACACATGAATATTCAGAGTAGCATTATTCAGAGTAGCTGTCCAGCCAAATGCCTATCAGTGGATGAATGGATAAGCAAAATGTGGTCTATCCATCAACAGAATATTATTTAGCCTTACAAAATGAAATACTGATATATGTTATAACATGGATGAACTTTGAAAACACTATGCTAAAGAAGCCAGTCAATAAAGGTCACATATGTATGATTCCATTTATATGAAATTTCCAGAATAGGCAAATCTGTAGAGACAGAAAGTAGATTAATGGTTGCTATGGAATGGAAGAGGGCACAGGGTTCCTTGGGGGAAGAAGGGTGATGTTCTTAATCTAGATTTTAGTGATGGTTGTGTAATAGTAAAAAAACATTGAATTGTACACTTTAAATGAGTAAATTGTATGGTATGCGAATTACATTTCAATAAAGCTCTTCAACAAAAAGAAAAAGAAACTTCAAAAACCTGACATGAATGATTCAAATTCTGCCACATCTGTCCAAATTTGAAGACATTCATTTTGGTCATTATTAACCATATTCTAGGAATTACCCCAAATTCCATGGTCTATGCTCAACATTGACTTCTAACACTATCTAATTCATTTAGTTGGGGGAGAAAAGGTAGAATATGGCCTGAGATATTGGAAGGGGAAGGATGATGGGGTCTTATAGCCAAAAGCAGAAGCCTATAGTAGAAGAAATAGCTGGGCTGCAAGCAGGTTATGAGTAGCCCAGCTCTAGACAAAAACCTGAGCACTAGACCCCAAGAACCCTGGACCTCCTTTCTTAGACTGAGAACACATCCTCTGACAAGGTTAAAATATCACTGAGGCCAATGTTACCTTCAAAAGCCACTGACTCTCACAGGTATCATTACAGAAAAATGGTGTCTAATTAACAGGAGGGTAAGTTATCTGTACAGACAGATTTTTAAATGAGAACTCATTTGTGTAGATGATAATAAATGACCTTTCAATATCAAGAAATCTCAAAGAGTTTTATGTCTATTAATTAGTCCCACTCCTCTCCAAGGCAAGGTGTTCATTTACTACATCTGTAGCTTATCTACTTGCTTCATGCCAGAGGGCCAAGCAGGAGCGGAGAGCCCACCCGGGGTTACACAGGGCCTCCCTTGTAACACAAATGCTCAGCCATCCTCTGGGTCCTGTAGGTTTCACCTCACTGAATAGCCACCCAACATCTCTACTGAGGAAAAAAGGAAATCTAAGAGTTTCATCATCATTATCCTTAATGATTTGGTCAAAATTTGACAAGGAGACTCCCTGAAAACTCCATTAGTTCAAAATAATAGCTGCTATAACCAATAGGTGTATCTGCACCCATGGGAAAAGAACTGGAAAGGCTTTCAAGAGTCAAGAATCAAAGGAAATGGGCAACAAGGGAAATTCAATCGCATTCTGCACATTGTAAAGACAGAGGATGTTTTTTCCATGTAGGTTGATTTTTGTTTGTTTTAATATATAAGTACAAGCGTCTGTCTTGTCTCTCCAAATAGATTACAAGCTCCTTCAGTGTTGGGTCCATTTAGATACTAAAAAAGCACAGGAAGATAATAAATATTTGAGGGGTTACGTACCAGGCGGTTCTCATTTCATGGCCAAATTCCTTCATAGCCTGTCATTGGGAAGTTATTTCCTTCTTACTCATGTCAGTCTTTGTGGAAAGCTATTTCTCTCATTGGGAAGTAGGCAATCACCAGTCCTCTTTCAGAAGGGACAGTATAACATAGGCATTGCAAAATAGGGCTTTGGAATCAGGAGGTTGTGGGTTCAAACCCCAGCTCAGCCAGTCCAAGTTGCATGACCTTGAGCAAGTTCTTTCTCTTTCTCTGAACCTCAGTTTCCTTGTTCGAAAACTGACAATAATATTACCTGCCTGGTGGAGTTGTTGTGGGAGTTGAATAAGGTAGCATATGTAAGATGCTTAACATAGAGCCTACCCTACATAGTAAGATCAATAAATTATAGCTTAAAAACATCTGGCCTTTGAGACCAGAAGCCACATTCCAACATGAATGCAAATAAAAACAGGACAACACATTGAAAAACAGTTTAGCAGCCTAGTGCCTCATGCAGTTTACAAATGCTAAGTAACAAGACACCCACTGTTGTCCTCCTTGTTTCCACAGAGGCAGACTGAGGAGCACTAGATTCTGAGGTCTTTATCAAATTCATGAATAGAGCAGTTATAACATAAACTCTAAAGCCCCTGTTAACCCTCAGATTGGAAACCCAGAATCTTAGCATGTTAATGCCAAAAAATGAAAATAAAAATAAAAGTAAAATAAATAAAAAGCTTAGAGATCAGTCCAACCCTCTCCTTTCATAGATGAAGAAACTCGAGAGGCTGAGTGATTTGCTCAAAATTACCCAGTATGTTCTATGATTTCCTTATATGTGTTATTTCTAGTCCCCTGGACTCTTCCCTTGTTCCTTCTAATCAATCCCTCTCAATATCCTAGCAATGTCAGCAGCAATTTGAACTATAGAGAAGGATCCTGTGTATTCCACCTCCCATGAGAACAAAGCTCCTAAGCACAAGGACAGTGTCTTTTATTTCAGTGCCTACAAAATGACATTCCTTATGCTCATAAATCCCCACTGGTTAACTGACTGAGCAATACGAACAGTTCTGTTCCCCCTACAGGAACTTACTAAACATTTAATGAATGCATACATAACAGACCCTCCTACTAAGAACATGATCCTTCTCTCTCCACTGTAGCATCAGGCAGAGAACTGTCTGCCCAACTAACCCAAAGAAAGAGTTGCTATGGAGCCCTGAAAGATGTCCACAGAAAGGGGCCCCCAGCTTTTCTGCTCTCTATCACAATGGCTGTTATCTTTACCCCCTACTCAGCCCATCCCCACTCCCCTTATTTGCCACTGGAGTCACCAAACCTTCCCTTGGTTTTTGGTTCCAACAGGCAAAAAGAGACATAACTAAATAGCTCTTGTAAGTCGACATACAAAAACAGAAAGAGAACCTCAGCATGACCCAGCTCTTAAGATTTATAAACACATCTAAGCAAGTCCTGACCAGAGCTGGGAGACCCTGAACAGCGGAGGGTACAAAAGTGACAAGTGATAGAAAAGTGACAAGATCCCAAAGACAGAAACCCTGTGGAATGCTGGTTAGGGGTGCTGACTCTTAGATCCCAAGGAACTCCCTCAGAAGTCATATTTCTTCGGCATACCATAGCTCTCCTACTTTTCTAGACTTGAAGCCGTGGAGTTTCTCCTGATTTCTCTCCCTCCCTGCCCCTCATTGAATCCATCCCCAAGCCTCATCCTTTCTTTCCCTCTATCATCCAGCCACCTTCCTGTAGTTATGAACTGCTGCATCCAGGTCACTTGTCACACGGCCATACAAGAGACTCCTAGCCGGCCTTCCTACTCAGACACTGCTCTTTCCAGTTCATATTATGCTCCACAGCCCAGGGGGACCGACTTGCCCCAAGTCTCCCAGAACTCTGCCAGTGTTAGCACTGAAAGTCTCATCTCTGCGGAAGCTCCTCAGTCCCAGCTAAGAGAGCTAGCCACCTCACTGCAGTCAGATCAAAATCTTCCCCCAAACAATGTTTTTGTCACATCACTTTCCTGACCAAAATGTTCCCTGCTTCTCATCTCTCACTAAAATAAACCCTAAAGCAGATCACAAATCCACCTCAGAGAACGTGTAAGAAAGCATGTTGTTGGGCCAGAATAAAGGAACAAGGGTTCTAGGCATGGCTTTAGTCATAGCCCTGTGGGACCCTTGGCAAGTCACTCAATCTAGCTGGGCCTCAGTTTCCACACCTGTAAAATTAGGAGGCTAAGACTAGATTTCCTTTCCAGCTCCAAAATTTTCTAATTCTATTCTCCTATATACCCTCTGCTCCAGCCAGACTTACCAACTCACGCTAATCCAAACACACCATGTGAAATCCTCACCTTTGTATCTTTGGTCTTTCCCTTCTCCCCATCAGAATTTCTCTTCTTTCTTTTCTGCCCACCTGACTCCTTTAGAGGACAACACAACTCTCACCTTCTGGGCTTAGTCCCTGAAGACTCCACACACACCCAGGTTTTCTAACACTCAGAACTTCTTATGTTCTGTTCCTGATATTCAAGATCTTTTTTTTCTATGTGAAGTTTCTTTATTTCAACCAGACTAAAATCTCTCTGCACTTTTGTGATTCCCTTGCAGAATCCCAAGCACTAGTAATAACTGAGTGATGGGTAGATACATAGAAAAAAGTACAACCAAAGGCAAAAATAGAAAGTAAAGGGAATCTAGAATTTTTTGCATTTTACATTAGAATTTCCAAACACTTTCATAATCAGTAATTCACTTACTCCACCAAGATTTACTATGGCTCTCTTATGCTTAAGACATTGGTGGCATGTTCATAGGTGCAGTGATAGAGCATAAACGGAGGCACAGGTCTCTGACAGCATCTCTACTCACAAAGAGCATGAGCTCTCACATCATTCCTAAACTCTAAACTTACTTTTAGTAAGACTTTAAAAGGCTCCTGTGGTGGTAGCAACCCCATCATCATATCCCTCCTCCCGCCAATTGGTCATGTACCTACACCCCACCAGCAGAGCTGTTAAATTTTTTTAAAAATTCAAAATAGGTCAACAGATTAAAATACACATAAAATACACTTAAGCAAGACATCAGCCTAAGACAAATCTCTTCCAGGAACTACATCCTGGCCATACACCCAGAATTGTTAGTCCCCACTTTGACAGATTTTTATAAAATGATCACATTGATAATCTTCTTTTGTATGATTTGATATGGTCCTCCATTAGTGCTGGTAAGTGACACACATTAAGGAAGAATACCTCTGTCTTTTGGGACCCCCACAATAGGCATGCACGCACACATTCTCCTAATTAAACGGGGTTGGGACTTAAACAGTGTCACCTAATCTAATGACAAACAGGTTTGTGAACAAGTGGGTGAAGTAAATAAACCAAAACGTTTGCAGAGGGAAAGGACAATCTGGGCCGAACTGGGCTGGGTCCAGGGTGATTCAGGCCCTGCCACAGAATAAGTGTCTCCTGGGATGGCCTAACAAGACAATTAAAACCCATATAAATAGGATGGGCTTTCAGTGCTCCAGTATCCTCTTCAGCTTCTCAGTCTTCTGCTCATTCCTCCTTACGCAGGTAAGATATACGTTGGGGGAGCAATGGCATTATCCACGAGGCTCAGGATGGTGGCTGTGATACACTGGGCTGGAGAGGTCTGGAGACTACTCCCTGAGGGCGACAGCCTCGGGTACCCTCCTGCTTCCATTTCTTGTCTCTATCTGAGAATATGATGATAGCTGAGGTTGCTTATTTTTGAGGCTATAAAATATACATGCTTTTGTTTCAATGTGTCTAGGCACTACAAAATCAAGGGCTGGAACTATTGGTGGATAGCTTAGTCTCCCATAGTGGAGCATTTGCCTTTTCAGAGAGGCAAGACTTGAGAGTTTAGAGCTCATTAGGGGCAAGGCCCTCAACCATGGAACCATGTAATAGTCAAGTCTTATTACAATGACTTGCCACTACAGCCTCAGTCAGTCCATGCAATTCATTATTTACAACTTATCTGTACAAGCATCACTTTGTGCTTTTGGAAATCCAATGTGCTTTGCAGTTAGGATTTCAGTTTGGAGGCCTGTAAACCTAATAACTGGGCTTTTCATACCACAAGAAGAAATATCATTGAGATCCAGATCCCTAAAGACCCTAACCTCCTAGCATGGCCAATGTAAACATAGCTTATTATATCCTACTTCCTATCATTTATGCAGTTAATTTGGCTTGCTATGTTTTTTCTGTAACAGTTTTGTATTCACTGATTCTATTTAATAATTATATCCCAAAGTGACCATCCAGGTCAGAAGGACTTGCTAGAACTTAGCCTCCCAGAAAGTTTCCTTAGCTCATGGCAAGAGACCTGTAGCCTTCTTCCCCACTTGAGCAAGGTTCATTAGAAGGCTGTGGCCTATTCAGTGGGCTGTATGTAATGCCCTGTTCATTGTACTAGTCATTGATGGAAAATTACCCTGCACTACACTGGCCTTGGTGCTGCCTCTGTGGGCTTCCTGATCATCTTTCTTTTTTGTTCTAATATGAGAGTTTCAATCAAGCAAGTCCCACCTGGAGTAGAGGATGGAGCATGTAAAACACCTATCTTTTTTTTTTTTTTTGGCTTTTAGGAAATAGCCATTTTTTTTTCTAGCAGGGGACCCATACTCTGCACTCACCTCCCACTGTAGTGTGTGACACTCGGAGCCAGACTGTGTGGGTCAAAGGGAGTGAGGGGTATGGCTAAGGAAGGGGCTGTGTCATTTCTTATGCTTCTTTTCTGACCAAGAGGGATGACTTTTCCTCTGAAAATACTGTCTCCTGGGCTTCATTCTAAACAAAATCTTGTTTCTTCTTTTAGGTTCACCTGTCTTTGCCAAAATGTCTCACCTCCTGAACAGTATACTCACTGTGATCAAGGTATTCCAGAAATATGCTAAAGAGAACGGGGACTGTGCCTTACTGTGCAAGAAGGAGTTGAAGCAGCTGCTCTTGGCTGAGTTTGGAAACATCCTCCGGGTAAGATGCATAGACTCTGGGCCCCACGGAGTCAAGTGTGAGTGACTCTGACACCTGCAGCTAGGGCTTGATTTTTATATTATTTGGTCATGCTCCACCCTATAACTAAGAGAGTTTAGGCAGCTCCTTAGTAGTTCAATACCAGCAAACAGACATGTATGCACAGGCATGCTCATACATACATGCACACACACACATCTCTTTGTATCTAAGCTGGAACAGGAGAAAGTACAACTTTGAACTGGAAATCATTTCTCAAAAGCAATCTAGATTCATATCTTAATTTTTATATTTTAGTGCTGTCTACACATCTCATTCATTCATTCATTCATTCATTCAATAAAGAGTTATTAAGTACCTACTCCATACCAGCATCATACTAGCCACTGAGGATAGAAATATAGATAAAGTCAGCTTCCCTTCCCTCCAGTATCTCACAGTGTGGTTGGAAAGAAGTTGGTAAACAGACAATTACAATATAGCATGTGATGGGTTGGGACAGCTTCCTCAAATGACTTGAATTAATTATTGATGGAGCTGATTTTAAATAAGTGTATCTGCTTCCTACAGTCCTGCTCCTTCCCGTTGGTCAGCAAGGGATGAAGTTCTGAGGGCCAGTTGATCAAAGACTAGAACCAAGACTAAGCCACTTCAGATCAATGGTTTCTCAACCAAGGAAGACTCATACAAACTAAATTGACTGGGGTTTGGACATGGGCACATCTAAGTTTCCACAGGAAGACACCTGATTTTTCTCTTTGTTTTTCTTCTCACAGAGACCAAATGACCCAGAGACTGTAGAAACCATCCTGAGACTCTTGGATAAAGACAGAAATGGACATGTTGATTTTCAAGAATATCTCTTGTTGGTGTTCCAGTTGGCCCAAGCTTGCTATCATAAGCTGGAAAATAAGTCATGTGGAGATAGAACTTCCCAGCAAGAAGGAGAGCAAGAGGGAACACAAGACTATAAGTTTCCAGGAAATGCAGGCAGACAGCACAGGCAGAGGCATGAGGGAGAAAGGCAGGACTTTCACCACAGTCAATCTGAGAGACAAAACCAGGACATCTGCCAGGATCAAACTGAGAGACAAGATAGGGATTCCCACTATGGTCAGTCTGAGAGACAGGATCAGGACTCCCACCATGGTCAGTCTGAAACAACAGATAGGAACTCCTTCTATGATCATTCTGAGAAGCAAGTTCAGGACTCCAGCTCTGGTCAAAGACTGAGTCATAAATCTAACACTGGCCAGCCTGAAAGACAAGGATATATCTTTGCCCTAAACCCGTGTAAGAAACAAGTTCAGTCTGAAAGGCTTAGACAACAACCCAGCTATCGCCATCCTGGAAGACTTGGAGAGGACTCTTGTTCTAGCCAAACCAACCAACAGGAATCAGGCTCTTATCATGGACATTCTGTAAGGCTGGGTCAAGAATCAGGCTGTTGTCAGAAAGACAGGCAAGAATTGGATTCCCAATATGGCCAGACAGACAGACAATGCCAAAGTTCCCACTGTGGTCAGACAGACAGACATGACCAAAGTTCCCACCATAGCCACACAGACAGACAAGGCCAGAGTTATCATTATAGTCAGACAGACAGACAAGGCCAGAGTTTTCATTATGGTCAGACAGACAGACATGACCAAAGTTCCCACCATGGTCACACCAACAGACAAGGCCAGAGTTCCCACTATGGTCAAACAGACAGACAAAGCCCAAACTCTCAAAATGACCAGACAGATAGACAAGGCCAGAGTTCCCACTATGGTCAGACAGACAGACAAGGCCAGAGTTTTCATTATGGTCAGACAGACAGACATGACCAAAGTTCCCACCATGGTCACACCAACAGACAAGGCCAGAGTTCCCACTATGGTCAAACAGACAGACAAGGTCTGGGCTCTCAATATGACCAGACAGACAGACAAGGCCAGAGTTATCATGATGTTCAGACAGACAGACAAGGCCCAGTCTCTCAGTATGACCAGACAGACAAACGAAACCAGACTTATTGTTATGGTCATTCAGACAGACAAGGCCAGACGTATCATTATGGTGAGACAGACAGACAAGGCCAGAGCGCTCAGTATAGTCAGTCAGAGACTGGGGAGACTGGGCAAAATAGATGCTTCCAAGGAAGTAAGGGAACAAGCAGAGGTTCATATCTTGAGCAATCAGGAAGGTCAGGGAGACTAACTGAACAGACTCAAGGACAGAATGTGAGCCATGATCAGGGACAGAGATTTCAATCTAGGGTAGGGCAGGAAAACAGCCACTGGGCATGGGAGCCTAAAGAGGATAACCAACAACACCAACACAAACTTGTAGCACAAATCCAGCAAGAAAGGCCACACTGTCACAAAGGGAGTGATTGGCAATTGTGTAGTAGAGAGCAGGGCCACAGACAGGCCCAGACCAGGGAGAGTTGTGGTGAGGGGCAGAGCCACCAGGCAGAGGAAGAGCAGGGCCACCAAATCCAGGGTAGACATGGTTGTAAGGGTCAGGAGACTCCATGTGAGAAAGAGGACAGGCAAACCCATGAAGAGGAACAAAGCCATCAGACAGGGGACAGGCAAACCCATGAAGATAAGCAAACCCATCAAAGACAAGACAGGCAAACCCATGAAGAGGATCAAAACTGCCAGCAACAACAGAATAGGCAAACCCATGAGAAGAAAGAGAGATATCAAGGGTCCCAGGATCAGCAATTTCATGGGATCCAGCAAGGCTATGCTAACAGAGAAAAATTCCACATAAATGAGGATGTCCACAGCCAAGGCTCCCAGGGAAGACACAAGGACATAGCCTTCTATCCAACCCAGACCAGTGGGAGGACCCAAAGAAGAGAAGAGGGTGAAAGTCACCCTACCAAAGCAGCTCTTACTCCCAACCCCCTCTATGACTATCTACAAGAGCAGAGAGCACATTGGCACTAGGCCTTGTGCACACCAGAGCTACAGCTGAGGAAGAAATCTACATGTCAAGGTCATATTTACTTCTGTTTAAAAGATTGAAAATGTATGTCTTCCTTCTTTCCTCTACTTTCTATTTGCAAGGATGCTGTTGAGGGTTAACATTCACTTTTAGGCATTTCGGTTCTTTGAACAGCACTCTAGGGTGTTCTGGTTGGGTGAAATCTGAGTGGTAAATTGGGTGAAATAATCAGATCTCAATTTTGATTAGTTTGGGGATTTAAATCATTTCCTGGTTTGCCATCCATGTAGACAGGACATGGTTATATCATTGACAGGTAGAAACTTCTCCCAAAAGTTCAGAAACGGGAATGGTATTCTAAAGATACATGTCACAAACTGAGAAGAGGATATCTGGGCTTTGGTGAGCTTTGCCTCACACGGATGAAACATCAGAAATTGCTAGCCTCGTAATCTACACTAAAATGAAACACAGTGAGAGGCTTCTAGGAGAGCCAGAGAACACAGAGGGCATCTCTGATCCACAACATCTCCAGCACTCAGGCTCCTACCCTGCACCAGAGGGACTGTCCACTGAGTTCCTATCACTACAGCCAATTGGACTGGTTTTAGTTCAATGCCTTTCCAGTTTCTGATCATATTAAATGGAGAGAAAGCACATGTCATCTGTTTTCAGATGCTAGGAAGCCAAAACTGTTGCTCCATAGCTCCTGGGGCCCAAAAACCCTTCACAAGAAAATCTATGGAATTATATTAAAACACCCAATAAATGATTGGTGAGCAATGACCTCAATGACTCGTTTCCTTCTTCACTGTGGGGCTGTGCTATCTTCACCTGTGGGCCATTTTCCAAAAACAAGACCTCATTTCTCAACTTCTAAGATCTCTTTGTTCTTTGAGCTCCTGATCACTGGAAAAAAAAATCAATAGGAAGCAAATAAAAAGGAGTCAAAAGTCTAAACTCCAACCTAACTGCACATCGTCTCAACCTCCATATCTCTGCTTAAACCACTTCCTGCACTTAAACACTTTCCTAATCTTCATGCCTCAGAACGCCAGCTTCTGGACCTATCAACAGTACAGAGCTGATCACATTGCACTAAAGCCGATTTTAAACCCATCTATTTCCCACACCACACTGTGAGGTCCTAGAAGGCAGAAACTACATCTTAGTCACAGTCTTCTCTTCAGCACCAAGCATAATGACTGGCCGATTATAAAGAAAGAGGCTGGGATTTAAAATAAAAAGACCTGTATTTGAGACCTAGCTCTACCATTTACTAATATTATAATCTTAAAACATTTTATCTCTTTAAATCTCAGTTTCTTTATCTGTAAAGTGAAGTTTAAAATTCCAATAGTTACTTAAAAATAAATTGAGATAGCATATATAAAGTAATTAATAATCTGGTATCTTCTTGTTTATTTGGTTGGTGTTTACTGTCTTTTCCCTTTTGGTATAATTTCAATAGAAGATTAATAAATGCTCAACATAATATTGAAAAGCCCAGCTTACATGCCAGCTCCTCCAAGAAGCCTTCTTTGATCCCTCTTCTTCCCAGACAACAGTAACCACTCCTTTGTCTGCAAGCAATGTCTTTGAAACCCTCTGCAACCATCATCCGGGTCTGCATTACTATAGGTAGCAGTGAATGTTCCTCACTCTCTGACTGTATTAGAGTGTCCTTCAGAAAAGGGTCCACACCTTAATTTCCACATCATTGTTATCACTCAGGATAAGTACTTGGTGGGTGCTTGTTGAATCAAATTCAACTGAATGAACTCTCTCCATTACATGTCAACTGAACAAACTCTCACAACTCTCTCCTCCATGCCTGGCACCACCATTCTGTGGCCATAGTCCTGTCCTGCTATTAGATGGCTTTCATGCCTGCCTCTCCCACAACCCAGGACCCAACCTTTCCCTTGCTGACTTCTGCCTCAACCAGTGCGGGGAGGAGGTCCCTGAGTGGGGGCGACGGGAGATTAAGAAAAACACAACACAGACAGTTTAAGGAAAAGCGGGGGCCAGGTGGGCATTGTCCTCTGATGGTGAGACAGTGACCCTGAACATGATCTCCACGTTTATTTTATAGGGTTGGTTAGATAAAGCTGAAGGATGTTTTGCAGACTCAAGGAAAAACTGCAGGCAAAGATTGCTCTGTTCCCAGGCTATCTAAATGATAAATGTTTCTTCTGCAAAAGTTACAGTCGCATTCAGCTGAAGCTTGTGGTTAACTACCTCCTTCTTAACCCCTGTGGTTCCGGCAGGTTCTGGCTATTGTCGCTGCCAGCTTGGATCCGCCTTGCAGATGCAAGCAGTAGAGTGTGGCCTTGCCAAGCACTCAGCCTGAGCTGTGATGCCAGTCTTCACTGTCCCCCACAGACTACCTGTGTCCCTCCCTCATAAGTCCCTATTCAAATAGAACTCTACCACTTTTCATGATTTGCAGGATCCCAGATTGTGGCACTTTACATTCTTTCTTCTTGCTTCACTTTCCCCTCTGAGTTCAAACCCAACAATTTCTATCCCTCAACTCCTTGAAAGGCCAGTTCCAAACTCACGTCCTTAATCCTCCCTCAGTGTTCTGTTGATTTCCATGTACTCAGGTTTCCCTGTGTGCATTCTGTCTTCTGATAGTGGCATACACAAATGTTCTCCTGTTGCTTCGTACGTTCATCCTTTCCACAGAAGCTATAAGGTCATTAAGAACCTGATAAGCGAAGAACACATGCATGAGCCATGGACATGAACAATGGTGTGGGGATTGACTGTGGGAATGGGGGCTGGGGAGGGGGGGGGAAGGGGGGAAAATTGGGACAATTGTATTAGATAAACGATAAAAAATGTTTAACTTTAAAACAATAAAAATAAAAAGAGAAGGCTGATGATTCTCCTATTCCTTTGAGAACCTAGCACAAATGGATTTGTAGCCATC
>VMDR010030183.1:0-12465 GCA_007922815.1 Macrotus californicus
ATGAGGTGTGTTTAGCGTAGTTGTTCGGTCTCCTAAACACAACCCCTCATTTGAGGCTGCAGTATGTGCGTCAGACCACGTACCTTAGTCGGTGTTATTTCCGTATCCAGTCTTCCCAGCAAAGTGGGGAATACCCCATCTATGTTTATGCAAAAGCAGCATTCCTTCTATATGTTATTTGATGTACAGACTTCTTGGTATTCCTTATCTCTTTTTCTCTCTCATTTTTGCTTTTTCTCTCTCTCTAATTCTCTAAAGCCCTATTCTATATGCTAGCAGAACTTAGAATTGAAGCAAAAACTGGGTTTAAAAAATAGTAATTTCTATTTTATTCCAGCTTGTGCCTTATGAATTATTTATATCTGCCATCATATTTCAAGAATTCTCTCTTCCTCAAATTGTTTGTAAATACCCTTTTCAGAGCTTTAGTTTGACCCCAAGCATTCTTGAAGATGAGTCATCTGAACTCTCTCTAGCTTGTTTGCTCAGAGTTCTCTTTCTATTCACAGATCTATCCCTCCAGTTTGGGAAATCTAGAGAGGACAGACCACAGGGTTGCCAGCCCCTGGAAAGCCAAGGGATTTTTTAGGGCTTTTACATTGAGAACTGGAGCAGGCTTTCCTTACTGAAGGACACGGCAAGGCACATGTTGGAATGCAGAGGCATGTTCAGCTGCTGTTCATGCCGGAGGTGGCTGGAGTGTTCCCACCCTCCCAGCCGTGCAAGGCACAAAATGTCATGTAGACATCATCAAGAATGAGACCTTGGCTTATCAGTCATCTCTGCCTCTCCTGAGTCTCTTCTGCATATTGTGTGCATTGGGTATCTCTCCTATCAATTCAGCTGGGCCTTTCTTTTGTAAAAGCAACTTGCTTTTCTCTGAGTTATTGCTCGCCTAGAATTTTCATAATAAGTTTAAATCAAAATGAACAATCTGCAAAGAATATAGAATGACAATGCATTGTACCTTCTCATCTTCGAGTCACACAAATAATGAAGAATGACTGATAACGTAGTTTGTGCCATGCTAGGGCACTCTGCGTTGTTACAGAGCCATACAAAGGAGTCCCACAGAACGAGTGAAGCAGGGAGCCAGGGAGAGCCATGAACACTTTGTATTGTGCACTATTGTAGCTATTCTGGAAAGTTTATAGTGGGGTGAAGTCTTTGTCTGTAGCACATCTCCACAAATAAACAAAAGGTGAATAGAAACATCTTCCTCCTTTCACCTTGCTAGCTGGCCACAGGGAGCAAATCTATTCTTATTACCTCTTGGTATGGACCTAATGGAGTATAATTTTAATGAAGACAAAAGGGCTTTCACTGGGAATAGGAATTTTATATCAGACTAATACCTCTCCATTCATGTGTTATCTCTCATGCATTGATGGTAAAGAATTTGATGAAAGAAAAATGGGTACAATTCTGAAGGGGTCAGGAAGAACCATTGCGTTGCCCAAAATGATGGGGGTGGTGCCTGATACTGGGATCAGCACGTGGTATAGGTACACATGAACATCGGTTGAGTGCACGGACCAGAAGGTAAAGTGGGATGCTCTGAAAGTAATCTCCTCCCACCTGATGCTTTTGCCAACACCAAGCTTATTTCAAATCATGAACACTTTTAGCGGGAGATGTCTTATAGCATCTGTAACTCTGCCTGGGTGATATCTGTATTCCCCTGCCCCTTCCCAGTGCTCTAACCTACGTTCAACACCTTATTATTTCATATGTGGATGACGTGATAATTTCCTAGAAGTTTTTCTGACTCAAGTTCCCCTTTTCAAACTCACCACTCTGAAGTTGACTTTCACAAAGCACAACTTTTATGAATTTCCCATAAATGTCAATGGTTTTTTATTACCTACAGGATATAGTCCAGCCTCTTTAGGACAGCCTTTATATGCCCTGTAAACATTTGACCCAAACTGCTCTACAGCACTCACCATGCAACTTGTCCACTCAGTGCTTTTAACACAATTTTACTAGTCTGTTTATTGTGCCCAAATGTGCCCTTCCCATCTTCGTTTTAAATCCTAAAGTTTCTTTAAGAGAATTTCATCTCTAACTCATCTCTCTTCTTCATTAGATCTTCTCTACTCCCAATTCCCAGCACTTTGTGATCACTTTCCCTCAGAACTCCTGTAGTATTTATAGTTGCACTTACTGCTGATGTGGCACATTTCACACCTTATCCTCCGTTGCCGTGTATCTTTAAAATTCTGAGTTATGGTGGCCTGACTAGACTGTAAACACCTGCTTTGGGGACTCTGCTTCATAACATTTTTTTAAACTTCAGCCCTCAGCATAATTTTATTCATTTAATAGACTCCCAAGAAAATGCTTTTCTTCCCTACCCCCCACCCCTTACATTTCATGATTCAGTAAGGTATTCATAGAAACATCATTGCTCATACATGGCCCACTGGTGGCAGGGGAAAGATTTTATCTTTGGATGTGCTGACAGGTGGTCAGCTCTCTGGACCTGCCACATCTGTTACCAACAGATAGTCAAGAATCCCATTTCCTGAGCATTAGGCATGTGGAAGAGGAGGTACCAACCTAAGACTCCATGTGCCGAATCACAGCTTAAGTGTTTCAGTGAGCAACACGGCTCAGCAGGGGGATTGTGCTCCCAACTGAAAGCTTGACAACAAAAAATCCTTCATGCTTGTGCATGCGATGCAGACCAGTGAAGCCTCAGTCTAGGTATTTATTTTCCCCTTGGAAGCCACTGTGGTTAGATTGAATAATGTAGGAGCATCTCGGTGGCCTCCATACTGATGGGAAAATGTGCTATTGTGTGTATGCTGTAACAGAAAATAATAAAATAGTGGAGGGAAGACAGTACTAAAAACACCAGATTTGTAAAATTTGGAGTTAGTACAGTTTTAGACTTTTATATGAATTACATAATTTTTATTATCTGCTGAGACACTACATGTAGATATACATGCTGGACAGTGGGGATGGGGAAAGATTAAGTGGGAAAAAGTGTTTCTTATATTTAAAAAATCTTGTTAATACAAATATAGAAGTATGAGACAAATTCTACAGAGAAGTGGATTTGGAGCCTAGAAATCTATGCTCTTGAATCAAGAGTCTAAAAACTTGAACTTATTGGGAGGACTTGGAAAAAAACCATTGGCCTTCCCTGAACCTCAGTTTGCTCAGTTTTAAAATAGACATAATGTTAACTTCTTTGGCAAACACATAGGATACACACACACACACACACGTATATTTTGATAGGAGAGTAGTTTATGAACTGTTAAATATAACATGAAAATTAGATGTTGCATTTGCTGCTATTATAGTATGTACTGAGGGCCTAAACTACGGTTGTCCAAGCTTATAAGAGGTCATAAAGAAAGGCTTTTACAATCCACAATGTTTAGGGAGAATTTCTGAAGATGCAGATGGTAATGCTGTAGTGAAGAGGAGGAGGGAAAGCATTCTGAGCTGTAACGTACATCATAGCATTGTCCTGACATGATACATGGTGATGAACAGTAGGCGCTGAAAAAACCAACACTTACCTTTATTTGGGCTCAGTGTAGTGTTCTGGGCTAAGCTCATACTGATGTTGAACTGAGCATCATTTGGCCTCAAAAAATTTACAAAGAGAAGGAAATCATTACACTAAATGAGACACTTGATCTAAGTTTGACCAGAGGGATGAAAACTTAAGGTGTGCACCTTTTAACTTCTCATTTCTCCCTACTTCTAATCAGATATCTCTACATACCTTGTAACTTGACTTAGCATTTACTTACAATAAATTCCAGCTGTATTTTTCTCACTCTCCTTTCTTTTTTACCATGGGTCTCTGTATCAAAGATTGTCTGGTAAATGTGAAATATTCTGATCAATAAGCAAACATTAGAAGTCTTTTTTAGAGCCTGAAATCCAAAAAATAGTTTTTAATTTATTAAAATATGCTAATGAATAATACTGTCAGACTTTGGATCATGTCAGAGAATGAACTGTGGCATTATGGGGTAGACAGGGAAAGACCAAGATCTGATAAATGTGTCCCAGAGGTTAGAGAGACCCTTCCAAAATATGATGTTCTATAGTTAGCATCTGCAAGGCCTGTTAGAGGGCATGGACATGTCCAAATTGGTCAGCAGAGCACCATATTGGGCAATCTGGCAGATTTCTTTTAGCAGGCCAGTACTGAGGGTATAGTTGTGTCTCTCATTAGGAAGCTCCATTAGGCAAGACAGGGTCCAACAGCTAGAAAGACTAAGGTGCTAGGCAGGTGATCTGGTCCCAGGTCAGGGCACAAGGTCTAGTAAATTATTTGTCACTCAGTTTCATTTCAGTCTGTACCTTTGCTTTTACTGTTTTCCCTATCTGCCACGCTGCTGCCTATCACCCACTACCCAAGGTATTGTCCAAGAAGCCTCTTAGAACCTATGCCAGGCTGTACCAATTCTGTGTCAATTCTCTGACTGTTAATTGTTGTGTTTTGGTTATATGCCGTTGTCTCCTCTGTGGCCTCATAGCATCTTTTAAGCATATCACTTTATGTTGTCTTTTTCAGTAGGCTGTGTTTCCCTCCCCTGCATCTCAGGACCTAGCTCTGTGTCAAGCACAAGTTGCTCAGTGTTTGAAGAAAAAGACATGATTAATGGGTGAATGGATGGATGGACAGGTAGAGGCCTGTCTAAAAGAACTGGAAAATAAAGTTGAGCATAAGGACAAAATTAGAATTGGGATTTAAGGTTATGCTCAATAATCATCAAGAATGTTGTTATGATGACTTTCAAAATGTTGTGGCTGGGCTCAGGAAAATGCACTATGTTTAGGTCAGGGCTGGTGGCACAGCTGAAAAAGTTAAGTGAGTTTTCAAGGTTTCAGAGCGGTAGATGATAGGGAAGTATTCGCATAAAAGTTGCTCTGACTCCACGTACCCATGCTTTCCATTTCCATGCTTTGTACTTTCCCCAGGACAGAGGAAGTACAGCACATCCATAATTATTAAGACCCCAAACCTCAAGTATACATCCTTGTAATTAATGATGCCAACAAACCATTTTAAGGAATATCCCTTTTTGAAAATATTAAATAAACATAATATTAAAAATAAATTAAGCACAACCAAAATGTCCTGTAGTAGAAGAGAGAGCAAATAAACCAGGTAATTCCAGACAGTGGAAGACTGTTCAGCGAGGAGATGGTGATGGGAGGTTTGGTCAAATAACTATTGTATAATGGGACCAATGGGAATCAAGTGACTTACTGTTGGAGAAGAAGTTATAATTATGGAAATGGAGAAAACTCGTATGATCTCTCAGTGTAAGATGGGAGATATCAGTGCAAATTAATGGAAATTAGATAGATAGATGGTTTTGTGTGCATGTGAATTCCCTAGGTTTGTCCACTGAAAAGACCTGAGGAAAGCAGTAATGCAGTCGCATTGAGAACAGCTAGAGCTATATCTTGGTTTCTAACAACTGCTATTCTCCAAGCTAAAGAACCAGGAATCTTTGTGGAAATGGCTGAGCCTAAGACTGAGGGAAGAGAAGTATAAAAGGAGCCTGGAACATCTGCCACTCAGAGAGTGATGGGGTAATGTCAAAAAGATATCGAAGCCAACTTTAGTGACCTGCCACTGGGCAATAATCTGGGGTAATTTTAGTGTTAAAATATGTGATAGTAAGGGATTACAATCTCTTAAATAAAATAGGTAACTGTGAGTGTACAGTAATATAAATTAATTAATAGAAAGTTTGCTGTGGGATGGGATATTAGTGTAGTTTCCAATAACCTGTCCTCAAAATACTTATTTATAAAGGGAAAATAATATCTTCATAGTGAAGAAGCATGACAGACAATCTAATTAAGGGGTCAATATGAATATCATCATTAATGGTACAAATTAAAATGGTGTGCTACCTTATGGGATGGAGCCAGAACACATCACTCTTATAGTCCAGTCAGCGATGCATAACTTGATGTAATCACGAGGAAGCTTCAGATAGACTCTGATTGTGGAGTCTGCCCTACAGTCTTCAACAGTGGAGTTCACAAATGCCAAAGCTAGAGTAAGTAACTATTTCAGACACAAATAGACTAAAGAGATGAGAAAATTAATGCAATGTGTGATTCTGAACTAGATATTTTTGTTAGAAAGGACACTATTAGGTCAATTGAAAATTAAATGAGGTCTCAGTATGAGATAGCATTGTATCAGTTGTTAATTTTCTGATTTGAATGGCTGTGTTTTGGTTACGTTGGAGAATTTTCTTGTTGGAAATAAATACTTACATTCACAGCTGACACAGCTTCAGTTTGGCAGCTCCTTTTGAAATGGTTCCGGAAAAGATGTCTTTGTACTCTAAGTTCAAATTTCTGTAAGCTTGAAATTAATTATTTTTTTCTTATATAAAAGCAATTTCCTTCCGTCTCAAAACCCAGACACACATTTAAAACCTTGACAGGTAGGTGTGAGAAGTTTATGAACCATTTAACTGGCTGTGGTCTACATTTGTAAAAGTTTGTATTTTGATTTGGAACTTCACATTAGTACTTGATAACTTAGGATCTTGAAAGAAATTGCATTTTATCATGGCTTTATACTCTAATAGTAAATCTAAAACTTCATAAATCTAAACAGAAATGATAATCATTAAGCATTTTAAAAGGTTATTTTAGGCTCAAACTTGCTGGGCTTGTGCCTGGCAACTATATGATTAATTGCGAATTAATAAAACAAAGACTGTGTACAAAATACTGGGAATACAGCAGTTACTGACTTGATTTAATATACCATGATCTCGATGTAGTTTTCAACTTTCTCTGCTAACAGAGACCCCTAAGTTTACAGACTTGTTAACATTCAGTTGTTCCACTTTTCTATGCTTTTTCACATACATATGATAATAAAAACTGAAACGAAACACTACTTCTAGAAAAATCAAATTCCACCTTTTCTAGCAGTAGGTATATTTTAGCCATTTGAGTAGCAAGACGAGAGGAAAACTATTCCACTTGTTTTTGGCTATTTTTGTGTTCCAGAACCTCCAATCATGTTCATATCATGCAAGCATGTTTAGTATAACACGATATCTCCTTGGTACTTTCCTCCTAAGGATATGTTGGTCATTTTTCGTACTAAGAATATAAATGTGATTAAATTAGAAAACAAACATACAGACTTTCCCATGAACTCCTGCTGCTTAGTGGTAAGAATTTCAAGTCTCAGAATAAAGTGATCAACTCCCCTAAATCAGTGGCCATAGTCTCTGTCCCCCCAAAGAGAAGAAAAATAATGGAATGAAATAGGTAAAATAAGTACTAAGGAATTACATTTTCTAAAAGATGGCAAAACTTTTATAAATGCCACAAAGTCATACATATCAAATAAACTTGGGTAACTGAATCTTAGCCATTTCCATTAAATTTCTAAAAGCCGTACATAAATTTGATTGTCTACTAATGGTCACAAAATACCAAATTAAGTACTGAGCACTTTTATTTGGAGGATGTGCAGAAACCTCAAGGTTGTCATAGCTAGGGGATTGTGATTTAAAACTACAGTGAGATAATGCTATACACACACTGAATGTATAAAATTAAAGCAACAACAAGAACCAACAAAGACTTTACCAAGTATTGTCTTATTGGCAACTGTGTAGAGATGCTGGACCTTTCACACACTTTTGGCAGGCATGTTAAATCGTACAACACTTTTCCTAAGAGAAAAGAAAGCATAAGTCCACACATATTTCTGTGCACATGTCCATAGCTGCCATATTTGTGAATAGCCAAAACTGGAGACAAGTCAAATGCCTATCAGAGAGTGAATGGATAAACAATTTATGCCAGACACGTGCAATAGAATACTACTCAGCAGCAAAAAGCAATCAACTATTGATGTACGCACGACATGGCTGAATCTCAAAATAATTATGCTGAGTAAAAGAACCTAGACAAACGTACGTATTTTAAGATTTCATTTATATAAAATTATAGAAGATGCAAAACATATTAATGATCACCTATAGAAGGAAGAGAGGGGTGAGAGTGGAGAGGGGTAGGTAGTAGGGAAGGATTACAAAGGAGAAAGGGGGAACTTTTGGAAATGAAGGGTATGCTAATTATCTTGATTGTGGTGTTAGTTTCACAGGTGTTTACATATATCAAAGCTCAGCAGATTGTGCATTCTGAAAACTATGTGCAGCTTATTGTAGGTAAATAAAATAAATACATGAGACTGTAAAAACAAAGATGAACGTAGCCAAACTCCAGCTTCTTCCCTCCATAGTTTACAAGTTGGCACTCATCTTCTGTGCCCATATCTCATTTACTCTTAGCATATACCAGTTATCTAAGGTAGAATTTGAAATCATCTTGGATACCTTTTTCTCATAACCTCCATCCAAATGTTCACTGAATCCTGCCAAGTCTGTCTTCTAAAATCAAAGAATCTTTCCAACCCTCTTTATTCTTACACCTGCTAGTTTGGTAGAGATCCCCTCTGTGTCAGAAAATGTCAGTTCCCAGGACAAACCTGCCTGAAAACTGTTTTTGTACAGCCCATCAGCTAACACTGGTTTTACATTTTAAATAGTAGAAAAAAGCTAAAAGAATAATAATATCTATGACACATGAAAGTAATATAAAATTAAAATTTGAGTGTTCACAAATATAGTTTCATCAAAACATAGTTATGTTTATTCACTTACATATTGTAGAGGATGGGTTTTGTGCTACTACAAAAGCAGAATTGAGTAAAGACAGCCAAAAGTATTTACTGCCTGGGCCTTTATAGAGAAAGTTTCCTGTCCCCTGTCTGAGACCATGCCCACGCTTGGTTATTGCGCCGATCTCATAATGTTGGCTTTGTATCCAACCTCTTCCCAACTTTATTCTCTCAATGGCTTCCAGAGCAATATTTTAAGAATTGTTAATACCATTCTTATTCTGTTAAATAGCAATAGAATAAAGTTCCAATTTCTGATCATGGTTTACATGGCCTTTCACAGTCTTTTGTGCTTCAAAGGCAGCTACATCTCGTACCAACACTCTTTGTACTCCCTTCATACTGAAATTTTCAGAATTGTCCAAACACCCATTGCACTAGTGTAACACTTTGCCTTCGCAGTCCCATCTCATGCCATCGGACAAACACCTACTGAGGCCCCAAGACTTGTACTTAATGTTAAATGTGCTGAGTCTGTCATGTCAGTTCATCCCATTTTAAGTAGTGATTTGTTTGCCTGAGGTTTTGCTCTGTAACATTTTGCACATACCTTTAATATAGATATTACTGCATTAAATCAAGTGTTTATATGTTAGAGTCTTCTTAAAGTAATAATTGCATTTTATATAGCTTTCTGTTATCTAAATAATGTCAATACATGCTTAGTAAATGCTTACAGAAATAAAGATCAAAAGGAAGAAAGAAACGACAATAGTGTGGGTAGGAAGAGGAAAAGAGAGGGTAACAAGAAAAAAGGAAAGAAGGGAATAATGAGAAAGAAAGAAAAGAAAAAGAAGTAATATATGAAGGAAAAACAAGGAACCAAAAGGACAGCTAGGAAGGTGAAAGGGAAGGAAGGAGTACCAGAAGGAGAAGTGTTAGGGTGGAAGAAAAAAGATAAATGAAGAAAGAAAAGGAAGGAAGAAAGAGAAACAGAAAGGAAGACAAGGGGGGAAAGAAGAAAAGAAAGAAAAGAGAAGGGGAGAAAGGAAAGGGGGATAAAAAGAAGGAAGGGGAGAGAAGAAGAAAGGAGATAAAGGGTTAAAGGGGAAAAGACAGAAAGGAGGAGAGAAGGAAGATAAACTTACTAATCACATTAAAAGGAAGACAGACATAAAAAACAAGGATGAGCATGATAGAAGGAAGGAAGGAAGAAAGAAAGGGAAGACAAAAGATGGAAGCTAGAGTAGATGAAAGAATTAGGTTAAACAAATTCAGGACCCAAATACAGAGGCTCTACTTCACAGTAAGCACAGGCCATATTTTATAATATATATAATTTCATCAATGAAAATATCCTGAAAACATCCTAAGAGAGATATCTTAGTCTACCTGTATGGTTATATTAGAGAAACCCTTGACACTCTTTTTAACAAATACTTTTGGGTTGGATTTTTTTTTTTAATCTTCACCCAAGATATACATTTATTGATTTTAGTGAGAGAAGGGAGAGAAAGAAAAAAAAATTGATGTGAATGAGAAACATCAATTGGTTTCCTCCCGTACAAACCCTGACCAGGAATCGAACCCACAACCAAGGCATGTGCCCTGACCGGGAACTGAACCTGCGACCTTTTGGTGTACAGGGTGACTCTCCAGCCAACTGAGCCACCCGCTCAGGGCAGTATGGGTTGGCATTGGAAGTGGAATTCTACGATATATTAACTTTGGCATGACTCATTGTTGCAGTCTCCATGCTCCAGTGACAAACTTTATCAGCATATATCATGAAGAATGTTACTGAGCTTTCCCTAGAGTCTTTAGATAATATGCCTGGCATTAAATATTACATATAGAAATCATCATCTGTCACTATTCAGAGTTTGCTATAGACAGGAAAGCAGATACAGGTCTCAGCCATCATAATACTGACAGAGGATCGTAAAAAATGGGAGAATAGCATATTGAACCAAAATCAAATACTAAGGATTTGCTGCAGGGGAAAGGCATTTCAGCAAGTTCTTACCATGCCAGGTTCTGCTCCCTCCCACTGTAGACAGGGAGTTTCTAGTAAGATTAAGAGACAGTTACTACTTGTGAGAGGAAGTCATTCTGCCTTAATAGGTAGAGACTTCTTTATCTCTCTCGGTCTTTTCCTCTCTCTGTCTTTATTATTTGACATCAAATGGAAAACTTGTACTGCTGATTTAGTTGGACTCCTTGGGGTCCTGACACTATCCTTTCCTGATGACAGTGGTTTGGGTGGCTATGTCATTTAGGATTAAGGTCAGTGATTAAGATGAATAATGGGTACTCCAAATAAGAGTGGGTTTAAGGAAGATATATATTTACTTTTTCTCTCACTTAAAATTTAAGAACTGTGAAGTCCAAGGTTGACATGGTGTTACTGTTCAACAACATTCTCAAGGGTCTGACTTTTCCAGTCTGCTGTTTGACATCCCTGTGGTGGGACCTTGTAGTCCAAGATGGCAGCTTGGTTTCTCATTTCATTTAGCAGCAGGAAGGCAGAGAGCATGGAATAAGGAGCAATGGACATGCATAGTCCTGTCTTCAGTTATTTGTGTGGCCATGACCCGAACACGCTGATAGGGGCTGTACAGCTATGAGAGAAGAGGGGGATAATACTAGGCTGTTTGGGAAACAATTAGCAGTTACTGGGTCAAAGCAACAGGAGTCTAGGCTTCCTGGCAGGTATGCTTGTGTGTGCTGATCTCAAATTAATTTTGCCTCACTTTTTCAGGGCATGAGGAATGTTGTAATGTGGAAAAGAATCATTTTATTACTTACATCTCACCTGAGTTCCAAACCATCCACCTTCCATACAGACCAGTGCTTGGGATCATATAGAGATTCTCTTTCTTCTCCTGTCCTGTGTATTCAGCTGCGACCTCAGGAAACCGGACTGAAGGAGTGGTGTTTGAAACAGCAGGATCTAGACATTTCTGGGTCCCATGTAATCATATCATCAGAACAACCATGTTCTACACAGCTGGAGACCCAACTGATCACTAAATTGGGGTTCACTGTTTTGGCTTTCAGGCTTTTGTTTAGGCTCAAAGTGTTCTATATATTAAACATCAGGCAACTGATAAATTATAAAATATAACACATTATTATTATTGATTTCAAAATATTCTTTTGAACAAAAGGATGCTCAGTCTCATTGGGAAGAAATGTATGCTTTTTGTATACACAAATAATAAAATATATAGGTTTAAAGAGGCTCTTGCCAAAGGGGAATACATTTAAAAAATCATGTAAACAAATGCAGCTATATGCTGAGACATCTGGAAGGAAACAGCCTAAAAGTCCCTTTGCCCAGAAATCTGGTGTGGAGTTTGAATATGTGGAAAGGGCAGTGAAGTCTCACGGTTGCCTTCATGCTTCAAATGGGTCATGTTCTGAAATCTTTCTGGTATAGCCTAGCACAGATGGGAAATTGTAGAAACTGAGAATATCATGAAAGACATCATAGTGCAAAAAACTTAATATATTATGATATTGGCAGAAGAGTTTATAGATTATTTTATTGTTTATTCCAGTCTAGTTAAATTTAAGTGTATATCACAAATTATATTCCTTCTCTTCCAATTCTTGCATTATTTGGGAAAACTATCAATATTTTAAACTCATAGCTTTTACCATCAGATGAAACAAACCTTAGAGGCTTTCATTTTATAAATGCTCTCGGCCTTGCATTTTTTTAAATTACTTTATTGTTGTTCAATTACAGTTTGAATTTTCCCCCCACCACTCTCCCCCCACCCCAGCCAATCCCACCCCCCTCCCCC
>VMDR010030184.1:0-12467 GCA_007922815.1 Macrotus californicus
TAGGTACTGTAGACCTAGTCAAACTGTGAATTAACAGAATAATTCATTCCAAAGAAATCTGGCTTATTTTCTCCCACCTTCCTCATTTTGTGGGCTACCCTATAAACTTCACCGTCCAGAGTCAACCACATATGTATCAGGACATGCTAAGCAAAACTCAAGATGCTCTGTTGCGGGGAAGTTTTGGGGCGGGGAATTTATGCAGAGAAAGCTTTACAGAGCTCGAAGATATTATGAATGAAAATGAAAACAGATGTTGGTCCTAATAAGCTAAAGATAAAACTTACATGTTTAAGAAGTCTATCATATAAGAAAGAAAAATATCTAGTATTTGTGAAACATTGTTTTCTTTCTCCTAATATCATATATTCTAGGCAGCCAGCCATACGTCTGTTTCCTTGGGAATACTATCAGTTTATGGGCACTTAATAGCCACAGATGATGAATTTTACTGTATAATCATTTTGTCTTTGATAAGTGGCAAAGCCTAATGCAAGATGCACTAGGTAAAATGATAGTAGAGATTATACATTTTAGTGCTAACAATATATTCTAGTCAACAATGCTTAGGAAGGCATATGATATGAATTTGCTCATCACTTGACGTAAGAAGACTCCTATTCTTGAATGAAAGTCATAGTTTGCATGAATAATAGGAATGTAAAACAGCTTAGAAGAGTCAAAGTGGATTGGAGAAGGGGGTTGGCCTGGGTAGGAGGGCAAATACGATTTTGGTTTCACATGTATTTGACATGGGCCAATTTGAAAAATATTCAGCTACTTGGGTAGATCCTTATGGATAACTAGACTTTCTTAGGAGATGAAAGTCAATGAGAGCTCTTAGCCCTGATGATTCAGGGAGAAAAAGGAGCCTAAATTGAGGTGAATTCTAAACTTCTTATTAACCCAATTAACCTCATTCATCCTAGATATGGTCATTAATTTTAGGGAACTTTTTGCTTTTCTTTGGCTCTTTTTCCTTTGAGTGTTACTTTATATACAATTTCTGATGGTCTCATTCCAGATCTCTTGCTCACCACTTCTTGAGAAATGGCTTTCGTCTTTCCTAGGGTATCTGGACCGTTGTGTCAATGACGACTTTATAGCCCCTGGTATATACATTTAGCAAGCCAGTAATATTCTTCTAATTCAAGTGCCTAAAGAAAAAGTATTAACATAGTGTTTTCTTTCTAATCATACATTAAGGCTTAGTTAAGTAAAATGTTACATTTTCAACAAGGCTGTCTATGACCCTCTTAGTAGAATTAAATACTTACTCCTACATCTGGAAGTAATTGGTACGTAATTCTAACAATTTTTGTACTGTCTTTTATAAATTCTAATATACCTGTCCTCACAAATAAAATGGGAACTCCTTCAGGCTGGGACCTAATCCCCTCCCCCCACCCTTGTAATATCCCCAGGAACTAGTGATGTCTCTCATGAGGTGGTCAGTGGATATTAGTGGAAAGAACTGTTTAAACTTCTTTTGTTAAAATAATGAAAAGTGGAAGACTGAGAACAGTTTTTCCTCTCTAGGCAAAGTGTTTGGGCCTATGTTACTTGTTAGAACATAAATGAGTTGGCATTTATGCTTATGGAATAAGTTAGAAATCTATAATTGTAAATACATGCTGATTTTAATGAAATCAAAACTCAAAGTGTAAAGCCATCCAAATAAATATAATTTTCCCCAAACTGCTTTGATATGAAAAAGACTGTTTGGCGTAGCTCCAATTAACTATCTTAGTCACCCACACAGAAGCAAAAAGACTCCCTCCATCTGATTAGAAGTTTCTGCAAATAGCAAAAAAAACGTTCAAAGCGTTCCTGGTTGTTCTCGCTTTATGTTCATTTTTACGACCTAGAGCAAATAGAATGGACTGATTCTGTCATTTGCATAGATGGATCTGATATACATCTCACATTATACAAGCTTTACAAGTCCTATAGAATGTGGTTTTAGTATTAAAAAGAAATCATACAAAATATATTCATTCAAAGTGATAGTTTTATACATAGCCTGATATTCTATGTCTAAGGCACATATTCATAGTTTCATTAAATAGATTAAACTTTAAACATAACACTATTGGTGTATTCCAGTCTGTAGTTCTTAAGTGTAATTTTTAAGGGTCTTTGTTTTTTAAAACGTCAAGGCTTTGTTTTATATTCTTCCACCCTTCACCCACTACTGCTATCCCCGCTTCTGTTAATTGTTCCAAACACCTGCTACAAACTCAGCCCCTGAACAAACAAAACCTACAGGGAACTTGACAGCAAAACAAATATATACAGGTATAGGAGTTTTATAGAACCTGTCCTCTTCCTAAATGTGTAAACACTCAGACTGAAAAACGAGATTGTCTGCAGATGCATCTCCTGGCAAATGGGAAAGGAGTTACCCACTGAGGCCAGTTTACAGAGGCGGTGAAGGCGTGGTTAACCTGTCTGCCTGCCCCTAGACGTGCTCTTCCAGGTGGTTGCACAGACACAAGGCAGACCCAGTGAGCTGGCTCGTTTTCTATCATGAAGCAAAGAAAGTAACTCTCCAGGGCAGGAAAGTGGGCCAGGGCAGGATATCTCACTGTCCATGTGTAATATAGCAGACAAGTAGTTTTAAAGGTGCCCACCCCTCATTATCTGAATGAAGGAACTTTTCCAGCACTGGGCATATATCAAATGTCTCACAGCGAGATTAGAGCGTCACAAAAGTGAGAGCATGGTCTTTGCCCAGGAGGTGATAAATTTCCTGTGCTAGCAAAAGTGGAGACTTGGGAAGTGAATAAAGAAATGTCTCGAAGCATCTCTAAGACATGTCATAAAAGGGCACATTCAATATAACTCAAATAAAAAGGGAATGCTGGTGGTGCTTGGGAAAGAGAAGAAGAGAAGGGTAATGCTTTTAGTAGTGATTCAGGAGGAAGCTGTCGTATAGGTTTTCATCACTGAATATGGCGGTAGGATTGTCTCCTGCCCACCAGTCCCCGCCCCCAAATGACGAATGAAGTGAGTTGAAGTGGGAGGGTCTAGAATTTCTTCTAGACTGAGGACTTAATTTTGAAAGCAAACTTGGCATTGAAGCAAAAGAGACACGGGGTGAGCGATCACTTCTTACTCTGATTGGTTTTTAAATTTGACAAATAAGGAGACTTCTTAACATCAGTGTTTGTCTTTACTTTCATCTGGTTTGTTTTTGTTGGGGAAAAGTGAGAACTCAAACAGGTGCCATTCTGAGTGTCTCTCTGTAGAGAGGTAAAAAGGAAAATAATAATGGTTGAGACAAAAATAAAATAGAGGTGTGAAAAAAAAATGGTGTTACAGAAGAGAAAATTAAAGAGTCATTAGGTGAAACAGAAGGGCTCCTTTAGGTTTTAGGGACTTTAGGGTCCAGCGAGACATTGCCCTCCTTGAGACAGGTTGGTCAAATGTGCAGAGGCTGAGTGTGACTTGGAAGGATGCCAGTTGGAATGCACAGAGGCCCTCCTTTGTGTGGTGTTGTTTCTGTGAGCAAATGCCAAGACTGGCCCTAGGCTAATTGAAATGAGCAGCTGTGTGGGTCACATCAGTATGAGGAGCAAGTATTAACAGGTGCAAGGGGGCCACAGGCTTTTCCTTTGTCAATATTGAAGTAAACAGGTAATGCTGTTCATTTGTCTTCTTAAAGTGTAAAACTTCAGGCTGAAATTGAAAGCAGCCCTTGGCATCTCCTATGTGTCTGTCAATGGCCTGGGCTGCCTCTAGCTCCCTGAATTCAAAACCAGGCAGTTACTCATGTCCAGGAGGAACACAGAAGTTCCAAGGTTATATCTTCAGGTGTTGATGCTCAGGACAGATTGGAAAATCACAGGAACTTCTAGCAGGCATCGAGTGGCTTCCCCAGTACAGATCACATCTTAAAGTTGTTTTAGTTCAAGGAGCTTCTTGTGGGGGAAGAAAACCTCTCTCCCATTTCTGATTCCATTCAGGGCCACTGTAATCTTGTTCTTGTTTGCTTGCTTGGAGCATAAAAGGCACCAAGGCCAGGCTTGCTAAGTGTTTCATTTCCTCTGCGTCCCTGGTAGCCTCTGTCAAAGAAATAGAGTTAAAATGGTTGCTGGGAGTTAAAAAATTAACATTTTTGCCACAAGAATTTTAGATTGGACCAAGGAAAAACTCTGTGAGTGGGGTTTAATGATCCATCAAAGCTATAGGGTTTAATTTTAAAGCAGAAATATTCTTCATTTATGTTTATTAACATGTGAGATTTTTCAGCCGAGGAAGAAAAGGAACTGCGAGCCATGTACGAGAAGCATAAACAGTTGATTTTATCATCAGGGACAATGGCCATTTTAACTACATGAGTTAGAGTGTTTAGGGGTCCACAAAGGTCCAGCTCCATCACAGGTTCTCATTTGAAACAACTTGGAATTCTGCCATTTCCACAGGGTGAATCCGATGAATGGTTTTTTGCATCTCTCCATAGCATTTGACAAGTCTGTTTCACATAATGCATCCTTCATTTTATTTTACATTCTATATACAAAACAAAGCAAAAGGAACTAAAATGTATCTTATTTGTCTTAATATTTGAAGTCACTTTTGCACCAAAATTTTGTATGGCTCTCCTAGGACTGGTCACAAATCCCACAAGAGATTATTAATAGTGCTAATAAGAAATGTCTCCTTGTTGAATCTCAGGTGAAGCTAAAGAAAATGTGTGACCATAGCTTGGGACATTTAACCTCAGCAGAGTCTCTCCTTCCTGCAACTTTAAAGCTATTGAGTTGAGCTGTTGTATTTTATCAACTTGTCTTTAAAGAAACAAGTCTGATTTTCTGGTTTTGTTTCCCTTAGTTTAATGAAGAAAGAGTGGGCATGTACAATACAGAGAACTCTAATTTTTGTCCAATTCATAGAATCGTGATTTATCTGGTATTTCACTTCAATATTCACTTCTCAGGGGAGAGTGTTAAAGGGGAGGGTATGCACAGTTCATGGTAGCCTCTGGGTGTGAAAGTGAAGCTACATGTCCTTGATTTGTGGAATCAGCATTGCCTGTAGCCGTATCATTTAGAATGAGCAGCTGGGAGGCTCAGGCACCCATTTGTCTCTATGGGCTCCCTCAGAAAGAGGAACATCTGCTTTACCATGAGCCATACTGTAAATTGAGCCTTGCTTTACTCTAGGTTACTTTTTTCCCTAAAATTTCTTTTCCTAGCTCATCAGCCTCTTTGGCACATTATTGAATACTTTAGCCATGAATTATTGATCTGGAGATTCCAGGATTGTGTAAACATTTCAGAATGGTAAATCTCATTGTCCAATTGATTGATTAACTCATCACACCTTTATTAAGCACCTATTCTACACCACATATTGTTATAAATCCCAGAGAATTCTTAAGATGCTCACAGTCTAATAAAACACATTTGCAACCAATTATAACACAATAATGTGGATGCCGTAGTAAAGGAACACTTAAAAGGATGTGTCTGACTCAGTCTTCAAGATTAGAGAAGCTTTCCCAAAAGTGATGTTTGTTTTTTACAGCAGGCATTAGGCAGGTGAGCAGGTGTTTGCCAGGCAGAGAAGAAAATTTGGGACATTCCAGAAGAATCATCACAGACAGAAACAGGAGACACCATAGAACATGCCTGTTTGGGAGAAGTGCAAAGTTTATTTGGGGCTGGAGCACAGGGCACATGATGAAGTGGACGATGAGTCTGGAAGATGAAGACATGGTTGTTGTTTCTGGGTTAGGAAAGCTATGAAATTTTACTTTTTCCATAAGGCACTGGAATGTCCACTCAAACTGAGTCAATCTTTAGTTTGTTACTCCATGTAGTGAATAAGAAGTATTGATAAAATAGGCCAAAATAATAACTATAATTGATAAATAAACACAATCTATATATAATAAACAGAGTAGTCTAGAAGAAAATAATATCAAATGCATACATTTGATATGCATATTGGAGATAAATATGGTATTTGTTAGAGCATGTTCTTTCCTCCCAGGATTCTCTGGCAAAGCTGTCTTATATATAAAGGGCATTTCTCCCCCTCAGTCTAGCTACTGATTCAAACAAAATATCTGCAATCAACACTGGCTGGATTCCCAGCAGTGGGTGCATTTCTAATGTGCTTTTCATTTGTCTTTTTATTATGTATTCTAGGGGCTGCATATAGTGAAGGATGGCATATGAAACATGAGCCTACTTCCGGTCAAGATGGAGGCATAGGTAGACACACTTCTCCTCCTTGTACAATCATAAGAAGGATCAAAACTAACCTCAAAACAAAAAACACCCAGAACTGCCAGAAAAATCAAACTGTATGTAAGTACAACAACCAAGGACTTAAAGAAGCCATATTCATCCAGAAGTGTAGGGGGGACGGAGATGGGGTGGAGAGGATGCAGTATGGTGGCAGTGAGGTGATGGCAGCCATGCGGCAGCAGCAGCTAGTGGAATGGGTGGTCCCACTTTCATGTGTGGTGGATAAAAATGGGGAGGGACACCTTGGGAGTCAGCAATCCCATCCCCAGGTGCAGCCCAGGGTTCCAGTGCCTGGAAAATAAAGCCTCATAACTTCTGGCTGTAAAAACCAGTGGGGGTTAGGCAGTGGAAGAAACTGCCAATCTTTGGGGAAAGTCTGTTTAAAGGGCTTACATAGTCCTAGAACATATGCAAACCCATCCACTCTGGGAACCACCATCAGGGCAATACCTAAAGGGGCTCTAGTTGCATGCAGGAAGGGGGAGAAGTGACTGGAAATGGGGTGAGTGCCAGACAAGCCTCCAGCAGCCACACAGTGACATTGTCCCCTCTCTGACCCCTCCCTCACATACAGAGCCACAAAGCAGTGAAGTGGGTTGCCCACTCTGGCAAATACCTAAACCTCCAACCCATACAACTTAAGAGGTGCACTAAGACAGGGAATCAAAGCAGCTATACCTAATACACAGAAACAAACACAGTGAGGCTGACAAATTGAGGAGACAAAGAAATATGGCCCAAATGAAAGAACAGAAAAAACAACCCAGAAAAAGAGCTAAGCAAAATGGAGATAGCCAACCTGTCAGATACAGAGTTCAAAACACTGGTGATGAGGATGCTCAGAGAACTCATTGAGTATGGCAAAAAGTGTAAGGAAAGAAATGAAGGCTACACTAAGTGAAATAAAGAAAAACCTACAGAGAACCAACTGAAGGGAAGGAAACTGGGGTTCAACTCAATGATTTGGAACATAAGAAAGTAGTAAACAAGAACAGAATAAAGAAACAATAATTCAAAAAAATGAGGAGATAATAAGAAGACTCTGGGACATATCCAAATGTGCCAACATCCAAATCACAGGAATGCCAGAAGGAGAAGGGGAAGAGCAAGAAATTGAAAACTTATTTGAAAGAATAATGAAAGGAAACTTCCCTAATTTGCAAAAGAAATAGACACACAAGTCCAGGAAGCACAGAGTCCCAAACAAGTTGGACCCAAAGAGGACTATATCAAGACACAGCATAATTAAAATGCCAAAGATTAAAGATAAAGAGGGAATCTTAAAAGCAGCAAGAGAAAAGCAGCAAGTTACCTACAAGAGAACTCCCGTAAGACTGTCAGCTCATTTCTCAAAAGAAACTTTGGGAGCAAGAAAGGCCTGGCAAGTAGTATTCAAAGTGATGAAAAGCAAAGACCTACAACAAGATTACTCTATCCAGCAAAGCTATCATTTAGAATGGAAAGGGAGATAAAGTGTTTCCCAGACAAGGTGAAGCTAAAGGAGTTCATCATCACCAAGCCCTTATTATATGAGATGTTAAAGGGACTTATTTAACAAAAAGAAGATCAAAACTATGAACATTAAAATGACAACATACAACTATCAACAACTGAATCTAAAAAACAAAAACAAAGTAAACAACTAGAATAGGAATCATAGGTGTAGAGATCATTTGGAGGCTTATCAGCTGGGAGGGAGAAGGGGGAGAACGGGTAAAAGGTACAGAAATAAGTATAAATGGTAGGTACAAAATAGACAAGGGGAGGTTAAAAATAGTATAGGAAATGGAGAAGCCAAAGAACTTGTATGTACATGGACATATAGTTCATATGTACATGAACTAAGGGGAGATTGACAGAGGGAATGGAGGGTACTGGGCAGAAGGGGGAAAATTGGGACAAGTGTAATAACATAATCAATAAAATATACTTTAATAAAGAAAAAAAAACATGGTGCTAAACGTTCCCTTATGTATTGTGTGTAGCAGGGATACGTATGGCTTTTTAAAGAGCCAGAAAATAATCTCCATGTATCACCAAGAAATAAAATTACAGGATAATAAAGAGAATTTAACATTTATATACTTTTTCTAGGCAACGAACTTCTTTATTCGTTTGAGAGATGGGACCAGACTTGGTAGAGTCAATAGAAGGTGACAGCCACTCTCCACTTGAACTTTCGTTTTCATTTGATCCTATAATAGCCTTACTGGATAACCAACTGGGCACTTCATCTCTACCACCGACCTTTGGTCCACTCTCCAGTCCTTTTAAGTCATCATATCCTTGAACCCTACCACGTCTGCTCATAACAATAAGTCTAAATTATTTGTGAGAAAGATTGTTCTTCTGTAATCACCATGTACCTGCTCCCCTCCACCCCATTCACCCTCATTCTTTATTATTTTGCTTTGATAGCCTGGATTCTAGTCTTTAACATTGAATGCAGTGCTTACTTCTGGTCTTCTTCAATGTTGACTCCTTTTTAGGTTCCCTTTCTGGTTCTTTAATTTTTCAGCATTTTTAAAATTCTGCTTCCAGTTTTTGTTTTGGTCTCCTTATTGCCTTGAGTCATAACACTTCTTATCAGTCTCTAGCCCACCTCTCCCCAATTTTACCAATCTTGCCCCAAAGGGTGGCATTCAGATACCTTCAAGTGAACACAAACTTGAAGATTATACATAAGAGTTGGTCATCAATTAACAAGTGGCTCCCACAAGAGTTAGCTGTGGGCTCAGTGTTTAATAATACTCACTACTGTGTGGGATCAAATTTCAACAAGATAGACATGAGCGTGCATGTTCTCTTGTGACAAAGACAGAGAAAATCAGACTATACAAACATCATGGGTATATGCAGCAACATGTAGTAAGATACCTCTGGTGCATAGTGGAACCGTGCGAATTCACCATGAATTAGTAAAGTTTCATTTCTTTATCAGGTAAAAAAGCAGCATGATATTGATATCAAACCTAAAAGAACAAGATGTGATGTTCATTAGCTATCACTCTTCATACATGTCACACCAGGCAGACTGCTGTGCCCCTTCTGAGCTCCACAACCCAAAATACACGTGAAAGCATCAAAAATGTTCAGAGGAAAGCCACCAAGATTATCCAAGCTTTGGAAAATAAGACCTTTGAGGAAAGGTCAAAAGATTGGGAATTATGCTGGATGAGGAACAATTTCAAGATGATTTGTGAGAATTTTCAGTGTCTTATTCAGAGAACAATGATAAGCGTTTTTATCTACCACCCACGAACAGCAGAAGAGAAGGGAGAAGGCTGAACGTGAAATGCAGGATTTAGGCTTGAAAGGAGAAATGTTGGTTGAAGAGGGCTGTCAACCATTGGAAAGGGCTATGTAGCCTCCTTCTAAAGCCTGGGTAGAATCTTGCTAACTTGGCATGTATGTATGCCCTTTTCTAAAAGCCAAGGGTACACTGGCTGTTCTTCTTATTAAATATGGTTCATGCAATGAGCTATTTTCTTGTTTAGAAACACTTTTATTGAAAGTTAAAAAATTATTTTAGCCTTTGAATTTTATCCTGACTTTGAAGCAAGACCCTAAGTAATCTGTAACACAGACACATTACCATCTGTCTTTGCACTTTATGTGCTTCGCTGTGTGTGAAAGAAAGAAGTGTATGAATGAAATCTAAAATATCAGAATCGCCAGTTCCATCTAGTTGTAGCCCCCATGATCTTTTTTTATTTTTTTTTTATTTTTTATTTTCCCTCCACAACTCGCCCCCCACCCCAGCCAATCCCACCTCCCTCCCTTGTTCCCACCCTCCCTCTTGGTTATGTCCATGTGTTCTTTATAGTGGTTCCTGAAAACCCTTCTTCCCACTGTCCTCTCCCCCTCCCCTCTGGCTATTGTTAGATTGTTCTTAATTTCAATGTCTCTGGTTATATTTTGTTTGCTTTTTTCTTTTGTTGATTAGGGTCCAGTTAAAGGTGAGATCATATGGTATTTGTCCCTCACTGCCTGGCTTATTTCACTTAGCATAATGCTCACCAGCTCCATCCATGCTGTTGCAAAGGGTAGTAGCTCCCCCATAGTCTTTCTGAAGGACGGAGAGAAGAAATGGTTTTGAGAGAAGTAAAGATGTTAATGAACAGTTCTAGGGATCATGTATGACTAATAAAAACTGGTAATTCTGGTTAGAATTCTTTTTGGTACTAAGTGAAATTGTAACCCTGAAATGACATCTTAATTTGAATTAATATGGTGGGTCAGGGCAACACAATTTGTCACTGTAATTTATGTAATTCATTAACCCTTGCATATCCCATCAACTTCAGATTAAATTTAACATTTTAAATGAGGTTTTTACACTTCAGTAGGTAAGATCTGTCTTATGATTTTACCAGGTTGTCTAAGGAATATGATTATAAGAGTGCAGGGCATCACCTTTACAACCCAGGTGCACAAAACCTAATTTCTTCCTGTTCCTTATCATGAATTTCCTTTTGAAGTGTAAATACTTGTATTTCCAAGTTCTATCCCAAAGTAATTTAAAAGCAGAGAGTCTAGAACTCATCTTCTTTCCCAACAAACTACCATTGCCTCCTACATTGACTATTTTCTAAGTGTCTCTGAAGTATCCCTTCTCTCCGACTCTACTGTATTGCTTTTAAATCCTCATTTTTTACAACTGCATCAGCTGGTCTCACAGCCTATAGTCTCAGTTGCCTCCATTTCAGCTTTCATAAGGTCACCAGATTGAATTTCCTAAGATGTAAATCTGATTATGCCTTCCCTTCCTGGTAATTCTCCAGGGTCTCCTCCTGACTTATGTCAGTGGTATCTACATCTAATAAATCATCAGAATCACTATGGAGTTTTCAAATGAATAGAATGTAAGGCATGAAAACCTACCTACTATTTTGGAATATCTGTTACATACAGGTATGCATGTAAATATGCATACATGTGTATAAACACACATGCACACACACATGTACATCTATATCTGAAGTTTCACTTTCCACGGTGTCAGGTATTCGTGGTCAACCACAGTCTGAAAATAGTAAATGGATAATTCCAGAAATAAACAATTCCTAAGTTTTAAATTGCCACGCCATTCTGAATAGTGTGATGAAGATCTTGTGATGTTCCGCTCTGTCCTGTGCACTGTACACACTACCCACCAATTAGTCACTAGGCATCTGACTCAGTTACCAGATCCTCTGTCAAGGCCTCGCAGTGCTTACATTCAAGTAACTTTTGGCTTATCTACTAATGGCCCCAGAGAGCCAGAGCCCCGATGCTGAAAATCTGGATACACCAAAGAAAGTCCATAAAGTTCTTCCTTTGAGTGAAAAGCTGAGTACATTACAAAAGCTATTTCAAGAGAGACCACATTTACATAGCTTTATTACAGTATTATTGTCCTACTTTATTATTATTTCTTGTCTTTAATCTCTTACCATGCCTAATTTGTAAATTAAACTTCATCATCGTTATATATGTATAGAAAAAACAGTATGCAGGAGTTGGCAAGAGTAGGTTTACATTTGTGAGTGCATGAAACACAGAGTTTAGTTTTGTATTATTGTAACCATGATCAGTATTTCTTTTTTTTTATGTGAACAACTGTCTGCGGTTTCAGGCATCCACTGGGGGTCTTGGGAAGTGTCCCCCCAAGATAAGGTGGGGCTGCTGTATTTTTAGAGCTCCATGGATTTGGAGACTGCTATCCAGCAGTGGTCTCTAGGAGCAGCGCCCTTCACTGGATTTTAACTGGAACTCCTCTACATGCCAGTTGCGGTTCCTTTAACCCACCAGAATCTCTCATACAGTAAAGTCTTTGCAAATTCCTGGAATAACTTTCCTTTCTCTCCCCAACCCACTGGAAGCACTCCTACTGGCCTCTCAAGACTCCGAATGTATGGCCATACTCTCCAAATTATGCACGCCTTCCTCTCTGCTCCTACAATGTTCTGCCCATGCTCTAATGGCATCACATTGTTATGAAGCTGTTCTTCTTGTGCTCCCCTAATAGACTACTGTGAGCTACCTGAGGGTGAAAGGTATGTCTCGTGTACCTTGAAGCCTTTGCCTCTCTTCCTTCCTTCCTCTCTACCCCTTTTCTCTCCATGCTCCTGAGTGTCCGTCACACAGTGATTGGTGTTTAGAAAGGACTGAATAAGTGTTCCCAGAAGAGAGGGGAAGAAGAAAAAAGGTGGAAAGAAATACTCT
>VMDR010030185.1:0-12466 GCA_007922815.1 Macrotus californicus
TAACTACTTACTAGGGCTTTATTTCCGAGAAGCAGCATCGTGACACAACAATTCCAAATTAGATCTAAATGCAATCCATGGAATTTTCAGTTTTACAGTTTCTTTGAAGGCCTGGTAAATACTACGGAGGAGGGATTCTCTGATGGAGTAATTCTAGAAATGACGGCCACATAAGACATTTCTGGGATACCTTATTTTTAATTTCTATTGACCAGGCTTAAATATTTTGTTAATTGCCTGAATTAAATACCTTGCAATCACAAATTTAACAAGTGAACATAAGCTGTGAGAGGCAGGAAGCTAATGAAGCAACAATGGCAACAACAAAAGTTTTCAGAAAGTTTGCCTTCAGGTCTGTAAGCTCTGGGGGCTAGTTCACAGCTGCTCTGACCTAGCTGACAGTGTAGAAAGGGGTAATTAGAGGAGATACAAACTTAATCCAAATTCTCTTTCTATAAAATTTATATTAGACCGCTAAAAAAAAACAAGTTAGTATTAATTATATTGTTGCATTAGGTGGCTTTTAACATCATCTTCCTAATATGAAAGTGCTTGTTAATTCTGTGTTCTTTATGTGGTCTATGAATGAAAAATCCATTTGGATACTGTTTGGAACTATAAGCCAAAGTCTTTGGGTTTATTGGGCATGTAATTTTGGTTTGCTTCTTGTTTCCATTAACCCAGGTACCAAGCAAGTAATGGTGCATTCAAACCCATTACTATGACTAGCACAACTTAATCACAATTCTTCTAGGTGTTTGGGGTACAAACTGAACAAAACAAAAATTCTTCCCACATAGAGCTTACATTGTATTGTGGAGAGAGAGCAAATACATAAGCAAATCATATATTATATTAGAAAATGATAAATGGTGAGGAAATAAAAAACAAGTGGAATCAGAAGTCTCACAGGGGAGGATGTGTCTGTATATTCAAATAGGATGGTGGGGGTAAGCCTTAATGAGAGAGTGGCATTTGAGTAAGTGCTTGAAAGGAATGTGAGAGTTAGCCAAACGTATGTGTATTTATATGCAGAAGAAGGTCTGAGGCAGATAGAAGAGCGGGTGAAAATCCCCGAGGCCAGGGTATTCCCAGTGAGTTTGAAGAGCAGCAGGGGCCAAGGTGGCTGGAGAGGAGAAAGTGAGAAGAGTGGAAATCAGGCAAGACTGCTGTGGACTTTGTAGCTGTACTTCTAGACCATTGATGTGAAAGACTACAATGCAGACTTCCTAAGTGGCAACTGAATTGTGCATTAACGTATTGAAATGCATTTGTAAAATTAGAGTTTTGCTTTCCTTCATGGGAAGGATGACCTGATTTTTCAGCAGTAAAATTAGAATGTCAAAAGTATAAGTATATATTTTAACAAATAAGGAGAGAGACATTATACTATAAAAATGTGAAATTACTTAGAAAACACAGTTGTGTTGCAATCTGAATTTTTACCATTTATATTTACTACAGTGACCTTGACTTTCTGTAGTCTTATACTCATCCTAGTCAGCTTGAGTTCTTTTAATCCTTTGCCCAGTACCTCAGAGTCAAATTCAGTTCTTGAAAGCAGAACTGACCCATATGTTTTAGTGAAAGTTAACCAGTAAGTGTACCGTGAAGATCCTAGAGTGGCAGTTGTGTGTAAAGGAAGGGCGGTTCTGACAGGCACAGTTTGATTCTTGGCCGTGGTTCCAAGCAGAGTGTGTGTGTGTGTGTGTGTGTGTGTGTGTGTGTGTGTGTGTGTATTATTCATTATCGTTATCTGAAAGAGAACTATCAGAACTACCTCAGTTCTGCCTCCTTTTACAAAAGAATGATAGTCTGGATTGTTAGTTACCCTGTATCATTTCACAGTGGGCCTCCTATGACAGCCATGGTCCCCACTAAGATATTATTCACGGCACTTTGGGTCAATTCTCTTTTCTACCTTCTGAGCTATTAATTTTCTATGACTTCTACTTGGCTGAAGGGGTCTTGAGAGTATATAATGAAGCCACCTCAAATCTCAAAAATAGAAACTTAACTTTTCTGTTTTAGAATATTTTCTCTTCAAATACTATTTTTAAGAGTCAGTTTTGAGGCCCTAAAAAATCAGGGGTAAAATGCAAAAAGTCAATCTGAGAAAAGAAATGGATTTGTATTATGGTACCAATGGTACAAATTCTAGTTTCAGAAACCAGGAAGATTGGGAGGAGAAATGATATTTTCAGCTATGGGTTATAGTCCTCTTATTTAAAACATTTTTTTTAAAAAAATTAAGGCTACCTTCTGAAATCTTTTAATATTCTTTTACAATAAGGTAAAATTCAGAGTTAATCTTATAAGAAATAGTGAGCTTCAAGGGGAAAGTTATGTAAATTCTATATATCTGGAATATCACTATTATGTTACTTAAATGAATTTAAAATCATTTTTGGGAGGATAGTGTTTGGATCAAAGGGATTCCCAAGAATGAAAGAAATTATCTCTGCTGGCCTTGAATGTAACCTGAGTTCCCTCAGGACTTGTCTTACAATCCTCTTGTGGTTAGGAAAGATTGGTCAGTAAGCTTTCATCTCCCACCTTTTGCTTAAAATAGCATATTTGTCAAGACACCTGAGATCTGTGATGATGCATCCACAGGAGTGAAATATATGCACGTGTATAAGCACGCTGTTGATAAGGTAGTGTTTTTATGTAGACATGGTGGACAGGGCACCCAATAAGCACTAACAATACCTATATTTACCGTATTACAGCAAGAGCTACTATGGCTCATGGACTAAGAGTCTAACCTTGCACCCATGGTTCAGAGGCTTTTGCAATGAAACATTCAAAAATAACCAGCTCTGTTGGTGTCTGAGTGCTTCCTGTCCTCCCAGGACCCTGCGCCGGCTGGGGCTTAGCCAGCGCAGCCTGACTGTGTCTTCCTGAGGTCATAGTGTTCTCCTGAGCCCTGAGCTTGACAACATATTCTCCTTTAATGTCCACAATGAAATATTTAATCAACAGCCTGCTGGGAAATGGGATTAAATATAAAAATACAAAAGAGACCATTATCACATCAAGATATTTTCTTACCTTTAAACTTTAATAATGAGAAATAGATTGAAAATAGAGAGTAAATTCATTACTCAGGCCTTAGATTAAGCTACTGGAATTCTTAGTGGAGTTAAAATACATGAGAGAGGAGACAACGGCAGTCTGTATAAACCCATCCATGTGTCGGCTTTTACCCTGTGACCTGTCACTATCCTGCCCTAGTAGCAGGCGTGGTCCAGGGATGGAAGGCAGGCCTGCAGATAAATATTGGACAAAGAAGAGGCATAGGACCTAGGGGAGCAGGTGGAGCTCAGCTGCTATAGAAGATTGAAGGTGTGGCTGGAAGTGGGGCTACCTTGGGATTGAGTTCAGAGTAGACCAGTGTCGCGGTCCCGTCTGGCAGGACCGCATGTTATTGTGGAATGCTTGTCCTATATCCCCAGACAAATGACGAACAAATTCACATGGCCTAAAGGAATCCGGTGGAGAAAAAGGGATGTCGAGCCACTCTCTAAGTGAGAGAGTGCTAGGGCTTGCGTGGCCTCTCTCTCAGAGAGAGAGAGACAGAGAGAGAGAGACAGAGAGAGCAAGAGGAAGAGTAAGAGAAGGGGCCAGGGAGAGGGTGGAAGAGGGAGAGAGGGCCTGGACCCCTCGTCTGGACAGGTTTTTATTGACACTCTAGGTACATTACATCCAGGATGGTTCTTATTTACTATGCACAGGTTCACTTTGGGTGGTTACCATAACAAAAGAAAGAATGTTGCTAATCCCTTTAAGATAAAGGTCATTTACAAATGTAAAGGGAAAAGAGGTTGAACTGGTTACACCCAAACTTGAGAGGTTTAGCATAGATTTTAGAAAGTTACTCTAAAGATAAAGCAGTAAACATTTGTTTCCTCAATTCAAGGTGAGGGAGTTTTTAGCAAGAGCAAGTCTCAAAGCGGCCTAGGTACAATGCATGCCTGATTCCCCACGGGAGACCTATTCACGGATGTTCTCTGCACGCCACACACGTCTGTCTGCGTTCAGAATCAGAGGTGAGCCACAAGATTGCATCACACATGGATAGGTTCCCTATGGACCAGTCATGCACTAAAGATTGAAGAGGAAGCAGTGCCAGAGAACGAGATAGTGGTGAGTGTGGAGGGCAAGTGCAGAAGGTATAGAGGCAAGATAAACCATTGAGGAAGAAAAGGATCAGCCTCAGTCACCACTCCTGACAGTTTGGTAGTGAAGACAAAGGATGAAAACTTTGTATTATAGAACAGTCCACACAGGTTGTGATATCTAATCGTAGTGTAGACAGTCTAGGTCATCTAATTGTAGTTATAAGCCAAGTTCAATAGCAGTAAGACAGTAGGCATTCTAATAACGTTTAATGGAGAATCACGAAGTAAAAAAGTGGAGGGATGAGTGTCACTGCACAACTTGAGCAACAAAATACGGTCCCCCAAATTGCTTAGATCTCTATAATACTGAGATACAAGGTAAGGTCAGCAAGCAACAGAAGACCTTGGACATAATTTTGCCCTATAGACACATGGCCTTTGTTTGGAGAGAAACAGTAAGGATAACGCAGGGAAACGCATAAGCGCCTTCACATGTGTTTGTGCTCCTGTGATTGAGACTTGTTCCCTATTTTAGCAGTTTATTCTAATATTTCAACATTTTTCTAGAGAAAGCATTTATTTAATGTTATAAATATAAACTTAAACTCCGTACGTAAGTAATTATCGCTGTGTGACAATTACTTTGTTTATTTGAGCCAAGGCACCTTTTTCAGTATAAAACTGAGAATCTATGCTGAAGGCGTGGTCCGAGAAATTAGAGAGGCCAAAGACTACAGCTCTCAAAACCAGAGAGTCACGAAGGGTGGGAAAAAGACAATTTTTAAGAGGCTTGAAGGTTAAATAGCGATAAAGAGTTGATAAAATTCCCACGGCCCTGCTGAGGGACAGATCCTGAGCGTAGTTTTGTGTGGTATTGACTCAACTGTGTCGCAGATTACAATATCTGTATTAAAAAAAACAAAAAAAAAACAAAAAACTATTTTGACTGAGAAGTCTCAACTCATGAGAAGTAGCCATCAAATTGTTTTTCTATTTCCAGTAAAAATTGCCTCCTTCAGGCTCAGCCAAGTTCTCTCTTTCCTGCTGTGAGTCCATCTCTCTCAAAGCCATCTTGGTCCAATTCTGTCACTTTTCAGACATTTTTTACTTAATAAGAAGCAACTAGTGCCAGGAGTGAGGTAATCCGCCCTCTGTAATATTTCAATCTCACACTGAACTCAAAGTTTCTTCCTTCCACGCCTTGCTGTCCCCTCCCTCCTCTGTCACAGGCATGTGTGGCCCGAACCTGCAGTGCACGGCAGGGACTTCAGGGCCTGAGACGCGGTCTTTTCTCACACACTGGACTCTTTCTTTTCTGCTCTTGCCTTTTGGGGCTGGGCTTTGGAGGTAGGTGAGGGAAAAGACAGTCCTCAAGTGTGGCATTTACGATTTGTATGACCTTGCTTAGTACGTCCTCACTGTTTCTCTGACTAGTCTTGTTTTTCCTCTCTGGGCTAGTTGTCCAACTACCGGGCTTCTCACAGGCTTTTGTCGTGGGCTTTTTAGGAGATTCTAAGGGAACCTGCATAGATGTGGTGCTCCAGTGCAGGACACCTAAGAAGGCTCTATTTATCCTGCTTCTGGCCACCTTTCCTCGCCAAACAATGGGCATGCAGTCTGTCAACACTTTCTACTGCCTCTTATTCCAACACCAATGACATCAGGTTGTCTTTTGAGGCAAGAGGCCATTACTCGTCCCCAGCTTGGTGGATGGGAGTATCTGATTCACGGATCGTGTAGAAAGGGAATGTGAAGAGGAGGGGAGGGTAAAAAGAAAGCTGCCACCTGTCAGTTCAGTAATTCCCCCCAAAGTGGCCTCTTTTCTTCTCCCCAGGCCTCTTCACTACTTCACTCTGAGAAAGGCTAGATGCTGGTTTAACTTCTTTTATCTTTGAGAATATGAAGAATAGGACCTACTTTCAATTTGACCCTGGAGATTTTAGTTTCTTTTCTCAACCAGGCAGCATCTTTTCAATAATCTTATTCCATTTTTTAAGGGGTGGGGAGAGAAGAAAGGACTTTGCACCATCCTTATAGTAATATTGAAAGTTTATTATGTGTTTGGGGGTACTGTACCAACTCACTTGAAATGGAGGCCCAGAAAAGTTAAGTAACTTGTCTGAGATCACACAGCTAGCAAGGGGCAGAGCAGAATTTACACTTGGGCTGTCTGGCGACAGGGACTGTGTTCCAACCACTGCCTCTGTGGCTTGTGAGATGTGATGTCACAGTTTGTGGGTTTGTGGAGGTAGGAGCCTGAGCTGATTGGCCATGGACCTTAGAGGGCAGGCTGGGAACCCTCCTCTTACAGTGAGGAGTTCGAGTCACAGCTCTGTGAAGGTTCGCTAAAGCTCGGTGTTAGCTGCAGGGCAGTGGCACTCACTGAGCCCAGGGAGGGTAAGACCCAGTGCATTCAGATGTGCTTTTTATCCAAATAAAAAACTTATCGAACAAATTATAATTATTTTAGTGCACACTAGTTTGATAGTCTAATTAACATTTTACTTTGTAAGTATTGTATCATTCAGTGACCATTTAGCTTTATTTTTTTCTATAAAAATAGTTTTCTATTTTGTCTAATGTACCCCAAGGTAATCAACAGTAGATTTATTAGATGACCAAAGAAGTTGTAAAAATTGTTGCTGAGAGATTAGCGGTAGATGCAAGCAAGAGGCAAACACATGAATAATTTTATGCGCTCTTCATGATGTATGATGCATTGCTAAAACTTCACAATCTATAGCCAACCTCCTAGAGTTCTATACTATTTCTTGACAAGACAGTGGTGTGCATAGGCAAGTTTCAAGGGGTTTAAGGCTGTGTTGAACTGCTCTCCAACTCAGCTGTGTTGTCTCAGATGAAATGTTGTTCTGTCTCGCTGAGATGAGAGCATGGTTCTTTCCACATCACAGCTCTCCGGAGCAGGTCCATCTATCTGGTGAGCCACCAGTTAGGAGCCTGCTGCCTCAGTAGCACGTGTGAGTGGTAGCATGTTCTCCATTATAGGTCAGAGAACCCAATCTGGGCTGCTTAAGAGATATTGGAGTATCCTGCAGAATTCCAGGGAGAAGGCTAAGGAAGGAGCAGAATAAGAGAAACAGTGACTGGTCCCCAGGGGAATGCTGGAAACTTTCACTTCTAGCCCTTTGTCTTTATAAACCTACTTACTTTGCAGGCCAGTCATAGATTTCCTGCCTTCACGTCCTTTACATTTGTTAAAATTAGAAAATCTTTATCATTTAGATTATCTGGAGGGGTAAGCATGGCGTACTATAAAGCTGAAATCTGACTGACCTAGATTTTATAGTTCAGTTTTGCCACTTGCTGGTTATACCACTTTGCATGAATCATTTAACCTCAGTTTCCTTATGTAATAAGCAGTTTATTGGGTTTCAGGGAGAACTGAATAAGATTCTTTATATAAAGCATCTGTATTTTTTGAACATGTGTTATCTTCATTGTTGATTAAACGATCCTTTGACTAATAATATAACAAGAACGCAGTTGTGCGTGACGTATTATTCACTCAGGTGCTTATAAAGGATATAAAAGGGAAACTATGAGGCTATAAAAGGGAAACTGCAAGGTTGCGTGAACAGACTGGCGGGGAGCTTGCTGCTGTGGGCGTGCCAGTGCGTGTACACTGGCTCTACGACGTTAGACCAGAGGATACATCTGATTTGATCCATTTACGATGGTCCTCTGGCTAGAGGGACGTGAAAAGCTGATCTGTGCTTTTCCTCAGGGGTAGCCAGCCTCCTGCTTGAAGAGAATGCTCAGAGTGCAATTAAGTTTAGGAACCAGGGCTCTTCCTCCAAAAGTTTCTTTCAGGATCTTGCCTGAAGCCTAACCAGCCTTAGCGTAGGTCTGGCTCCTCTCTCTAAATTGCCCCAACCTCTTTGCTCCTCAGCATGAGCAGAGACTCTTTAAGCTCTATTCTCCCCCTCACCCCATGGTCACACATACATATTTGTATCTCTGGTTCACATAGAAATCTTTGCACTGTAGTCTCCTTTGATCTGGTATGCTAAGTGTCATATCTGTGTTGCCTGTCTTTCTGTGTTCATGAAATTTCTCAGGAAAAAAGAGGATCTGTAGACCCTTGGCTTTTATGGCTAACCATTAGTTTCACTCTTTCTGAGTCACCCAACTAGCTCAGTTCCTGTAGTAATTTGTCACTTTGTAGGCACAGAATTGGATCAAACTGGAGTAGAGATTAAACTGAGTGAGGGAGCCTCACTCAGAGAGCCTTCTAAGCATCTCACTAAAAATTCATGAATTTTGCTCAGAAGGCATATGTGGTTAGTTTCCTAAAGTGAGGTGTGTTTCATTCCTTTGTGAAGCATCATGCTGAAAATCAAGCAAATTCTAATGTCTAGTGTTAGAAGAGAAAAATAACATGAAGAGGTATAAGAAAATAATGTTTCTGAACCAAGAAATAAATTCATGTTTGTAAAAGCTTAGATTAGGACATCAGATACCACTGTGGTTAGTAATGGGACGTAAGTTTACCGTATTCTTAAATACGGTGAAGCAATGGTGATTTGTGAAAGTGTTTCAGCAAATATTACAACTAGTCCCCAAGTTTTATTTTCTGGACAATGTGATAAAGGGATATTTGAGAACTGGAGAGTTCACAGAGATCTTGGGATACAGTATTAGTGATTGTTAAGGAGCTGATTTTTTTCTTAAAATAAGAATAATAGTTGCTATTTAGTTATTATCTGCTACACACAGGGCACATTCCCGGGTGCTCCTTATATATTATTATATTTAGTTCTCACAAGCGTGTGAAGGAAAGTTGACCCCATTTTAAAGATGAAAACCTGGGAGCCAGGCAGTAAGTTATCTTCTCTGAAGTCACACAGTTTGCATTTACATGCGTAGCCCAGTAATTTTCAAATGTGCTGTAAAGGGGTGCGTTATGCATTATTACACGAAATTAAAACCCTTGCTGTGATTTTTCTCCTTCAAACTTGCAAGACAAGTGACTTCTTTCTTTTCTTATTTTGACTTTAAGAAGCGAATGAATCTGATGCCTGTAAGATTAATCCCATTAGGCCACCCCTGTGGCGTCTAACATCCGTCCTCTGATCACAGATATGGTAGTTATTTCTGGAATGAGAGGGGGCTTAGACTATTTGTTTTAATTTTTCATTGTAATGTTTGGCATTTGAAAATTTACACAGGGGTTTAAGTGGCTTGTAAGTTAAGCATAACAGAAAATAAGAAAATATATAAAAAGTAAATGCGTAAATAGATGTAGAGTAGGTAGTATGGTGTACATAAGAAAAGCTGATTTATACACTCGGTTGCTAAAATTACTCTCGGTTTAATAGCAGTAAAATAAGGAAAATACAATTTGTAATCTATGTTACCTTTTCTAATAACAAAAGCATGTAAAGTGATCTGTAGATATTTTTCTAAAGCTATACGTAAGAAGGAATTTTCATATACACAGATTCAGGCGCGGCTCCCCGAACTGGTAGATTTCTCTTGGTGCTGAGGTAACAAGGTTTGAATTCACTGCTTTCTGTGCCTTTGGTCAGATGGCAAACAAGCAAGCTAAATGTAGAAGGGGAGCTACCATGCCTTTTGTTAAATATATCACTTAGTTAGAGAAGCCTTTAGCGGTGCCTGGATACCGTAAGTTCCGTTTCAGATCCTGTGACATGGCTGTTAATAGTAGCAGATAATCTCAGCTGTTGATTAAAGTTTCTGTGTTTATGTAATTTACTATGCACACTGGGACACTTTTGAAAGAAAAAAGAGAACCAGCAATAATTATACCAAGATAAGAAATGTCATCAAGCCGTCCCAGCAAACTGGGAATATGATAAATTCCCATAAAAGTAGACACCAGTCTCCAGTGTGGTTATGGTGACTATTGAAGACCGTACTGGGATTCTCACCCATGCAGAGGCTTACACACTTGCATGGATACCTACAAAAGAAATCAAGATTTTTTTTAACAAAATATTTCCAATAATCTCACAGGTTTTGAAAGTACTTACTTAATTCCCATGAAGTTGGATATCAAGTTGTTACAGAAACCCACTGGTTCTCTTTTTACACAGTTAAAAAAAAATCAAACCCTGAACTTGTAAAATTTATAAAGAGAAAATAATTTTCACTGCATGACTTTCTGACCTTGACCCTTATTCCTGGGTCATGACCTTCCCAGTGGGGATTTCGCCTTCATCACCACTGAAACCCTAGGCCTGGCCCCAGGAGGCTCTTAAAGGCAGACTTTCTGCATGAGTTCTCTCTTTAGAGTTGACCCCCATCTTTGTCATTTAAACAAAATTTTACTGAAGGCTGAGATTACAAATGAATAATACATGCAAAGAGACAAGTGTCTTGATAACCTGGTTTACGGAACAGAATTTGCTCACCTACAGTTGGAAGCCCTTGTGGGGTTAGGCTGCCAGCCAGGCTCTTGGCACAGATCCACCAGGCTGAGCGCGTCTTGTTCCATCCAGGCTTTGCAGGAGTTTTCTTTGACGTGTTTGCCCTACGAGAAACCCAGGCAGAACAGAGACAGGCAGAGAAATGGGCTGCTTCTTTTTCCTGCTTCAGTCTTCTGCCTCGGTTCCGGTTTCTCCCTAAAAATGTCTTTCCTGGATTGACAGTAGGACTCTGCACCTATTCAGAGGTTCCTTTACCTTCTTGCCAAGGACCTCCTTAATTTTATGAGCATACCTTATTAAAAACTTAGCATAAATATAAGTGACACAGAGAGAGTTGCAGGAAGACCCTTTTGCTTCATATAACACACGGAAGTAGTCCCCTTGGTCTGAAAACATTATTAAAATGTTACCAGCTGACCTCTTTTTCTGTATAATAAGTATTGAAAACATTCGTATTATTAAAACTAGCTGAATAAGAAAAACAATCTCCTGACTGGATGTTAAAGGATTAAAATAGAACTATTGATTTAATCAGTCATTTTAACATATTAATAATAATAGTAAATGGAATCTTCATTAGGGATTACATACCTTCTAATATTTACTTCTCCATGTATTGTTCCTAATTTTAACTTCAGTTATTATTTGGGACAAATTTATGGTATATTCAGTGATTTTGTATAAGTAGTGACATGGTTTTGTTAGGTTTTTTTTCAGGCAAACTATAAATTTCATAATTTTATTTAAATGTGATATTTCCATCAGGTAATTTTAAGTTCTTTCTAAAAGGGGTAGCCTAGATTTGTTAGCTCTTTATTAATTGATGAAGCTGCAAGAAGGAAGGGTCAAACATATAGTAAGTCCTGCCACTGTCCAATCATGCAGTCATTCTCACACCCTGGTTACTGCTGGTCCTGTTGACAGCTGCCGGCACATGGACTGAGTTCAGCTTTCGATCATCAGTCAGTCAGTCAATCAAAAAATATTCTTTAAAATTATTTGACATCTATGAATTAGAAAAGTTCACATCAAGATCTGTATTTCCAGTTTTTCTGAAAAAACTAAAATATTTGGCAAAATTGGACCTGCCCAATTTCTTATGGGCTAGAATTGTGTAGGTCCTTCTTAAGGCTGCTTTTTACATTTTCTTCATGGCCTTGATGTGCACTTGAGTTTGCAACCCCCGGTCTAGACACTCACTATTCCAGTGCACCCTACACTCTGCCTCCAGATTAAACTTCTAAGTGCGTCTCAGCTGACTGCCATACCCCCATTACCAACCCTCCACAGCTCCTTCCACTGACTGCCACATGGACTTCAAAGCCTTCCCATTCTGACTTTATCATCTTATATTTACCACGAGGTAGCATTCTGGTCAAGTGGGGCCACTTGTTACCAGATCACAGCTTGTGCTTTTACACTTTTTCACTTTTCTGACGTTTTTCTTCTCCCTCAAATTCCTTTTCATCCATATTTGTGTATGAATACCAAATCCATTTTTTTAGATCCAGTTAAAGGGTTGTATCTTGACATCTTCCTTGAACAGCCAAGATGGATAGTAATTCTTCCTTCCTCTGCACTCATAACACTGATTCGTCTGACTTTCAAATTCTGGAATATATAAAACTTCATGTGGAAATCATGTGTGATCAAGACTTATCTCAACTACTAGGCAGGATCTAAATCTTGTTCACTTTGAAACCCCCATGTACTTGGCACAATTTCTTACACTTACTTGACACTCAATAACTATTTGTTGAATGAGAAAATTTTCCTCTTTGTTTCAGTGTTCTTTATGTAACTAACATCCTCTGAGACACACCTATTGATATTTTTATTTTCATCTTCATAAGCAGATGTTGGATGTGTATATTTCAAATATTGATTTTTGTGAGGCATATGATTATTTACAGCTCTAGAGCCTGTTGTATA
>VMDR010030186.1:0-12465 GCA_007922815.1 Macrotus californicus
TTTGCCAACTTCTTTTACCTATCAGAATTACACAGTCTTAGGAAAACTGCTGTCAAACATGAAAAATCAATCCTTGCATTTCTTAATACTATAGAAGAGAAAAAAAAGGTGATTAAAGATTTAGACCTATGGTAAAATTATTAAGAATTATTTATATAGAGCTTGGTTCTTAACCTTTATGAGTCACAGACCCCTTAGAGAAATTTATGAAAGCTTTAGATACTCTCCATGAAAATACACAAAAGCAAAAAAATTCTGTCTCTAATTTCCAAGATATTTTGAATCATTTGAAGCTTATCCAAGTTAAGAATCCTTCTTAAAATCATAGACTATTAGAATAGTACAGGATGTTAGAGTCTAGTTAGATCAATCTCCAGCTTAATGTGGGGTGTCTCCAACTCAGCACTCTGACATGTGAACGGGACGCTTCTTTGTTGTGTGGGACCATCCCATGTGTTGTGGGATGTTTGGCAGCGTCACTCGCCTCTGCCTACTAGATGCTGGAGTAGGGGTGGTGGCAGCCAGGATAATTAAAAATGTCCCCCAGGGGACACAATCAATTGAGATCCACTAGTCTAACTTAAAAATCACTCATTTTCATAGCAAGTGTCTGGTCCCGAAGGGAATGTTCATTAACTCCCAGTTGACACATCTCTTTTAATTTGAATCTGCAGAAAGTAGAAGTTGAGATCAGTTCTTGAGGGCAGGTGGTTTATTTGGGAGGTGATCCTTAAAAATACAAGTGAGAATGGAGAAGAAAATGAGAAACAGACAGGGAAAGCCAATGCAGTTTGAATGAATGAGACAAACAGGGCTGAGTTACAATGGGGATTCTCTGAGGGACAGTAGAGAATATAACTTAGAGTTGTTCCACTAAGGGGAGGAGCTGAGGTATTTATTCTCTTTTTCTTCACCTTCGTTGGTTGAGACTGCCCCGGCTCTTCCACGCTGCCCTGCAGGTGGGCTGTGCTAACTCACCTGCAGGGTAGTAGAGTAGAAGGTATTTAAAATGGACAGCTATCAGTTTGCAGAGGAATTGTCTATGGAATTCAGAGGTGGGCCAAGGGGATATGGGACAGGTTGTCAATAGCACCTGCACAACATTCCATTTTAGGTTTCAATTATTAAAACAATGTGTCTTTAAACTGACATTTTCTTTTTTATGACTAGGACCTGACCTCTTACCTAGTTATCTATAGCAGAGTTTGCCATACTTGGCTATAGGTTGAATTCACTCTGTTGCCTATTTTTGCATGGCCAGTGAGTTAAAAATGTTTTTTCAAGTTTTAAATTGTTGAAAAAAAGGAAATAAAGAATAGTATTTGTGACATGTGGAAATTATATTACATTCAAATTTGAGGTTCCATAAGTAATGTTTTATTGAGCACAGCTACGTAAACTAATTTATATGTTATCTTTTATATTTATGTGCTTTCCTGTTACAATGGTAAGTTGAGTGGTTGCAAGAGACTACAATACCTAAAATACTTCTTTCTAGCTGGCATATTACAAAAAAGTTGACCCGCCCTTTGCCTTACATATGGCCAACCCTTGATTAATAGCAACAACCAGTGAAACTATTTCCTTTTCCAAATGACAGTCTGAAAACATTTCAAGATGTTTCTCATGTTTCCCTTCTTCCCTTGTCTTTTTTTTCCTTTTCCAAGATGACCTTCCAAATTTCTTTACATGTTTATCGTATAGCATTATTGAAGATCATTTATTTTCTCGGTCACTTTCCTCTAGAATCATTCCATGTAATCAATGCTTCTCTCAAAATGGAACGTATTTTTACAATATGTGATTTGGACAGTCAAAAGATTAGTATCAGTGTCCCCTGTGCTGGGTATTCTACTTTCTAAACACAGCCTGACTTCATTAGATTTTTGGAAGGCTCGTTACAATGTTTGTTTATAATAAATGTTGAATCAACTAAGATACATTTTCACATAAATTGATGCCCAGTGTAGGTGCATTATTTCTTGACATTAAGGGTCCCTCCCTTTTAACTATTAGGTTTATTTTCTTTGCATGAAGTTTAACTATTAATAATTTTAAAGGTATTATTTATTGATTTTACTTGTTAAAACTTAATATTCATTGTTATAAACAAAAATCTTTGTGTTTATATTCAGGAGACCCTGCTTTGGGATCTCATTCATTCCTGCAAAACAGTCTCAGTATGGAATTCTTAGAGATCAAACTTAAATTTCTATATCATTATATTACAAAGTGGGGCTCTTTTTGGCAGATTAAAGAACTGTTTACTCTTTGTAGTAGTATTATGCAACTCCATTGCTGTCATGGCCTCATGGTAGGTGCATAGTAATGTACTTCTCTGCTTTTTGATTTTGAGCTTGGTCATGTGACTGGCTTTGACAAACGGGATAGGAGCAGACAAATGGGCTTGCATGGCTAGGTTAGTCTCAGGGAGATTCTGATAACTATCATGAATAAAAGAACCCTATTCCAGGAAATACTGGCCTACTTCTAGAACCAGAGTCTAGTCAAGGAAAGTATAATCAAAATTTTTAGTGATACTTGTGCCTCCCATTCTTATCTTTTTCAAATAAAAGTGTTTATTTCAGTTATCTTGTCCTCTGTCAACCACTGTGGAACTTGTCTTTTTACTTCCTAGATCTATGGATCAAGAATGGCTACATTAGGACCTGAGGTAGTTTAGAACTTCAGCTCAATGCTTTGAGTGAATTTTTTGGTGTTTTGGGACAGGGGTGAAAATATTTTGCTTTCGATAGGGATATGAATAGTTACAACCAATATGATGAATTGTGGTAGATTAAATTAGTTTCCTCCCCCCTCTTTTTTTTAAATTTTCCTATAGTAATGCTATCATGGCCTAATGCAATGATAGGCTAACTATGGCTAGTGGACCACATCTAGCTAAAGCTTCTTTTTGAAAGGTCGTCTGTGAATAATGGCTTTTACATTTTTAAAGAGTTTTAAAAAAGAAAAATTTACAAAAGAAATGCATGTAGCCTACAAAACCTAAAATATTTTTATCTGACCCCTTATAGAAAAAGTTTACCTAATGACAGATCTTTACCTAAAGCCACCCTGGACTTTGGGCCATGCCGTATGACTTGCTATGGCCAATGAGATATTAACAGATGTAATATGAGCAAAGACTTCAAAGCTGTTTAGGAGTTTGTGTTTGACTCTTGGGAGTCCCCCACCAACCTCAGATTTTTAAAATTTTCAAGTGTGAAATATAACACCAATGTGGAAAAATGCACAAAACAAAAATGCATAGCTCAGTGATTCGTTACAAAGCAAACAGCTGTGTAATGACCATTCAGATTAACAAATGAGTATTGCCACCACTTTAGAAGTTAACTGTGCCTCCTCTCTTCCCCCAGAAGCGATCCCTATCTCATACATGCATCCTTTGATTTTCCAACGGCAAATATTAGTGTTTTCCCTTCCTTCTTGGACAATGCAAGGACCTTAGAACTCTTATTCAATTTAGTGCCTATAGACTCAAATACTATTTTTGCCTTTTTTCTCTCTATATTTTAAACTTGAGATATTGTTTTACATTTAATATTCATTTATTTACTGACATGCTTATAATTTTTATTAAGTTTTATATCTTTCCATTTCTCTGAGCTTTTTTCTAAGTTCATTTTCCTTTTGATATTAAGAACATGTGTTAGTGCAGGTCTGCTGCTGATGAGTTCTTAGCTTTTGTCTGAAAATATTTTTGTTTTTTCTTAAATTTCTGATGAGCATTTTTCACGGAATATATATATATATGTGTATGTATGTGTATATATGTTAGCAGCAATTTATTTATTGTTTTTTGACATCATGGTTATTAAGGGGTTAGCAGTGTGACTTTTTTTTTTACAGAATAGCTCTATTAAGATAAAATTGACAGCTGATAAAATGTAAATGTTTAAAATGTCCAGTTTGGTAAGTTTTGATATAATTAAACTCCTGTGAAATTATGATCACAATCGAGATAATGAACAAAGTCATCAGCCCCAAAGTTTCCTAATGCCTCTTTATTTTTTCTTCTCTCCTCTCCCTCCTACTCTCCTCCATACTCAGGCAAAAGGAATCTGCTTTCTTCCTTGTAGATTAGTTTGCATTAACAATATTTTATATAAATGGAATCATATAGTACGTATTCTGTTTTTTCTGGTTTCTTTCACTCAGCGTGATTATTTTGGCGTTCATCCTTATTTTAGTGTCATCAAAGTTGTATTCCTTTGTATCCCATTGTGTATTAGCACAGCGTGTCCATTCAGTCATTGGTGACATTTGGGTTGCTCTTAGCTTTTGGTTCCTACAAAAAGCTGCTATGAACATGTCTGTGTGTGTGAACATATATTTTATTTTCTCTTGCATAAATTCCTAGGAGTGGAATGACTAGATCTTATGGTAGGTGTATATTTAACTTTTTAAGAAACTGCCGAACTTTTTCCACAGCAGTTGAACTATGACACATTTCCTCTATCAGTATATGAGAGCTCCATTTCCTCCACGCCCTTCCCAGCACTGGGTATTGACAGTCCATTTGATTTTAACCATCCCATTAAGATTTAGTGATATGTCAAAACATTTTAATTTCAGTTTCCCTAAGGACAAATGACACTGGACATCTTTATATGTGTTTATTTGCCAGGTGTATACTTCCTTTGGTGAAATGTCTATTCAAGTCTTTTGCCTAATTTTAATTGGTGGTTTTCTCTTATTATGGAATTTCAAGAGTTCTTTATAAAACCTGGGTATAAGTGCTTTACAGGTGTATGATCTGAAATTATCTTTTTTCAGCCTGTAGCTGTCTTTTAATTTTTTTGAGTATCTTTCAAAAAGAAGAAAATATGAATTTTGATGAAGTCCAATTTAGTAATTTGTTTTTTAATGAATTGTGCTTTTTGTTGTTATAATTAAGAAATATTTGCCAAGCCCAAGGTTCAAAATGCCTTCTCTCATGTTCCACACTTAAGAGCAGATTGCTTCACGGCTTTTTGTAGGGTTTTTTTTTGGCACTTTAGTAAGACTTTTGGTTATGCAAAGGTAAAGCCAAGATTCTGTTCTGGAATGGAAAAGTGTAAGACCATAAAGGTAAACAACTTTCTATGAATATGTAAGTTTCTTTTTTCTTTTTAAAAGTGAATTTATTTTCAACAGATTATTCTAATCATTGGGGTTTGGGCAAGAAACTAGAGATAAGCAGAACACTTATTTTTCTTGCCCCTCCTGGTCCCATTTAGAAGGGGTGCTGGGTTCTGGATAGGGAGAGATACTCAAAGGGCCCCTGGGTGTATAAGCAGACTGCTTACTACAAGGAGGTTTACTATAGAAGGTCAGGCCTAAAAACTCTAAGGATGATGAGGGTCAGATTCAATTTGAAATTTTCTTTTCTAAGATGCTATTCATTTGGCTGGAATCAATAATTTCTTAAGGTTTCTTTTAAACACCACAGCCAACTCATTTCTGTATTTTGTTGAACTGAGGAAGTTTTCCCTTTCCTGGCGTATTGGGCAGAATTCTAAGGTATCTCCCAAGATTCTTGCATCCTGGTATTCATGCCTGCATAATGCGCTTCCCTGGTGTGTAGGGGGAACCTGTGGATATTATGGGAAATTACTTCTGTGATTGTTATTTCGTTAGGCAAAGGGATTTTGCAGATGGAATAGAGATTTCTTGTCAGGTGACTTTGAGTTAATAATCAAAACAGGTTCCACGGGCAGTCTTGACCTATTCAGGTGAGCCCTTAAAAGAGACAATCGGCAGCAACTGACACTCCCCTGGACAGCCTAGTAGAGCTGCCTACTTTGTTGTGAGAGAAAGGGATCATGTGTCAAGACCGGAGGGCAGCCTCTTGGAACTCAGAGCAGTCTCTGGCAGGCAACCATCAAGAAAGCACATATCTCAGACTCACAGCCAAGAATCAGTGAACTGGCAAGAGGATCTTGATCTTCAAATGAAAATGCCGCCCCAGCTAACACCTTAATCACAGCCTAGGATGACTCTGAGCAGAGGAACCCGTTTATCTGTATCTGGAATCCTAGCCCACAGTAGCTGTGAAATAATAAATGATATTGTTTTAAGCCATCAGGTTTACTGTACTTTGTGAAGCAGCAATAGAAAACTAATATACTAGTAGGAAGCCAAAGGAGGTGAGAGAGCAGCAGCCTCCAATAGCAGATACGAAGCAGCAAAGGGAGACTGTGGGAAGAAGGCGGGCTGAGGGGAGAAGCAGCAACTGGAGCAGGTTTATGGGATGTTTCCTTGGAGACTCATACAAATACTTGGGACAAAACCCAAGTAGATTTTATATTTCCTGCAATTATGTGAGATAGACTTGTTCACTGAAGAAAAGTTTGGTATCTGAATTCTGGAGAACTTGGTGATTTCCACGTCATGTTTTACACGCCTGACATTATACTAAGAGCTGCGTATTCATTGGTGAGCAAGACAATTTCTCTGCCTTTGTGAACTTACAATGTAGTGGAGAACACAGCTCATTAACTAAGCACTCACAATAGACCATAAGTGCTGTCATGGAGAAAGGGCAGGATGCTATAGGAGCATGTTGCAATGGCCCAGAATCTGAATTTAGGGATTCAAGATCCTTTCCTAGAAGTGGTAATATATTATCTGAACTTTACAAAGAGCTGGTGATGGCCAGTTGAGCTGGGGATGAGAGCACTGTCTCCTTCACAGAGGAAATAGCAAGGCCAAAGGTTGGGAAGTAAGAGATAGCATTGCTTTTGAGGAACTGAGGTTTATTCTACATACCAGAAAACATTCTACATATCAACATATAGGCTAGGACTGGCTTATGCTCCCTTCTGATTCAATATCTTTACCCACACTCTTTTCTCTGCTTGGGGTGCCCTTGAACTTAATTGGATTTCTCTCTCCCTCCCTCCATTTCTGTTTCTCTTCCCTTCCTTCCTCCCTCCTTTCCTCCTTTCTTAGTTTCCAAAGTTGTTCAAATGTGACTTCCTCAGGGATGCCTTCCCTTATCTTAAGATTAGATCAGACCTTCTTGCTCAGGCTCTCCAGTCTACTTAGCTTTATTTACTCTTCTTTAATGACACTTAACGCAGTCAGTACTTACATCATTTTGTGATGATTTGGTTAAGGTGTATCCTCTTACACTAAGTTGTAAACCCTATGAGATTGCATTTATATTTGTTTTGCTTTTATTCTGTTTGGAGCTCAGGCACATCTACATGGCTGGAATAGAGAAGGAACTCAAATATCTGTTGAATAAATGAAATTTATAAATGATTGTAATATAGGAGGAGAAGGGCAAAAAAAAAAAAATTGTACCAGTGAGAGAGATGCCTTTACAAGAAAATTTGAGCTGTCTTCAGGGATGAGTATAAGCTCATTGTGGGAGGGAAGGGAAGGGTGTTCTGTAAATCAAGAGCTGCATGTTGGTAGAGACAAGGATGTGTGATGAGAAGAGGGGAAGTAATTGTGTGGGTGATACACGGCGCGTGGCATGGAGGGCCAAGGCAGACTGGCCCGAAGGTCAGCTAATAAAGGCGTTGTGCTTCTGTTGTGAGAAGTTTCGGCATTATCCTTCAAGAGATTATGGGGAGGGATTGAAGGATTTTAAGCAGAGCCAATATGATCACATTTTTCCTTGAGAAAATTCATGGATTTGAAGGGATGCAACTGAAGTCTGAGGGACCACAGTCAGAAAAATTTTGTAGTCTGCCAGGCCAAAGATGAAAGCAGCATAACTAAAAACAAGAAGTGGAACTAGAAATAAAGGAGATAAAATAGTAATATTTTACAGGCACAACCTACAGAATGCACTGGCTGGTAGGATGGAAATGGGAGGTGTATGTGGATAGACACACCCTCTTGCGAGAACAGCCTGGCCTGGGTTCAGCCGTGAGGAGGGCAGTGGATAGGTATTGGGAAAAGCTGGGCAAGGGAGGGATGGGATGATTCATTGGGGTCCTCTTATATTCTATAAATGCTCATCACTCCTTTTTCTTTATTTTCATGTGGCTTTGGGGCATATAAGAAAAGTCATAAAATTTAGGTAAGGAAGGTTTTTAATTGGGAAGAGAGCACTAAAAATAAATTTTATTTAGGCCTTTTAATTTTACCGGGGACTTTCCTATGTCGGGGAAAAATATTTAATCAGAGATATAGCCAGTGTCTCTGGCTATGATATTCTCTAACTATAAATTCTCTGAGGAGAATGAATAAATTATGGAAAACAATTGAGCTGTGAGGTGATATGCTCAGTTGCATAAAAGGCTGAGAGGCCATGGTAGGATGAATGGGAATGATGCATTTTTGACTTTGGCATATGTATTTGTATTAGACCATGATGTGATTCTAAGCACAAAAACTTGGCAGATGATTCGTTGTATTTTAAATATCATAGGAGACCTAAAATAATGCTGACTCTATGAATGCTTCAGTATTGTATCCCTGTTCATGGAAGACTTAAATATCATGATTCCAATTAAAAATAACAGGTACAACAAATTGACTCAATTTGTTGATTCTAAAGTCTGCAGATAGCCCTAGTCCTAGAGAATGTAAAAGTTAAGCAAATTTTGGATCTGACAGGGGAACTGCAATTTCTTCCCTAATGCTGCAGGCACAGCATGTACGTTCTAATAGCCTTCCTTCGTTTCTGATTCAAATCCTTCAAATTGATATAAAAGCATTTAATAGGCTTTTAAAAAGAGTATCTCCTTTAAAACAATCTAATGAATAACAAAGCTAGCTTACTACTACCAGAAAGCACATTTTCTTGAGACTCCAAAGACCTGAGTTATTTCCCCAGCTCTCCAGGGACAAGGAATATAAAACCTTGCTTTGTCTCTTTCTGGGCTTTGTTTGCTATTGCTGATATAAAACCTGGATAATCGCCTTCCCATTGCCTTCTCTCTTGGGAAGGTTGCACAGACAGATGTTATCATATCTGAAAAATGCTGTAAAAGAAAATCTCTTTGTGACTATAAAGGAATAATGCTGCTGCCTTGTCTCTAAATATTCTCATTTCATACTGTTTGATGGAATATGATTTTAGCACATTCTTTCCCCAATGCTTAAAAACATCTAGCTGAAGATCTCAACCAAGGGGAACTGGTTCCTGGGATAGCTTTATGGGTGTAGGTGTCAGGGCAGCCTTTGAGAAGAGGTGAAGACACACTGATGTCAGAGGCAGTCATGGGGGTCAGGGGAGAAGGCTGTGCTGGTGCCTTCCCAGGTATCTGGCACAGAGAAGCAAGAATGTACCTGTCTACTGCCAGAGCAGATTCTGAGTGATTGTCCATAACGATACATCCATGTACCAGCTGTGCTCAGCTTTGAGCTATGCTGTCTGACGGTTTTAAGCATTCCATTTCGAATTTATATCCAAGGAATATCAAACCTATAGGACAATGATAAATTGAAATGGGCCTTCTCAGGAGTAACTGATGCTGGCCTGTCAGGTGGCCTGTTGGCAAAGGCTGGCAATAATCAGTCCTTCTAATGGTGAGTGAAAACATTTAATTGGATGCTGAGAGGTGATTGGGATGAAATGTTAAGGGGAAAGTGAGAAATTCAAGGTTGTTGGTCTGCTCAGTCTTATTTTACAAGAGACGTGCTGGCAGGATCTGTGGTTTAACCTTCTGGATGTGGCATTAAAGAGAAGATTCAGGGCTTGATAGCTTTAGCCATGGTCCCAAAACTATATCAAATTTAATTACTGCCTTTTCTTGGCTGGACTAAGAGAAAAACTTTAACAAATAACAACTTGCTCTGGGGAACATTGAATTACAGTTATCTCAGTCTATTGGAATGTGAATCATCCAATGAAGCAGAGAAAGAAAAATTTTAACATGGTATACATTATATGAAAGAGAAAATAGAAGTGATGATTATTATTATTGCTATTATGATTTTGAGCATATTTAGCCAAATGTATAAGAAATTTAAAATAGCATTTCTATCTTTGAAACGAATGTCATGTTCTAGAATATTGCATAGGTTGTTAATTAAACTGATATTGTTAGTTAGTCTCACAACACTTCAAGTATTGCATATATCCAGTAAGGTCATTTTTAAACTCCGGGGCTTATTTCTAACAAGTGGCACATTCACAGACCTTTCATTATGAGGAAGGTGTTGCCATATGAAAGTAGAGCTTTTTTTTCTTTTTTTACTTTAATAGCAAACACTGAGAGGTTTTATTCTTCTGCTTATAGTACAGCTTAAGTTGGTTGTGATAATAGAAAAAGACTTTCCATTTGTACCTAATTTTATAATATCATAAGTATTGCATGATCTTGGGTGCCATAGGAGAAAAAATCTCTAAGGAAGTGTTTGACCATGGCATCAGAGATTATTATGTAACTGAAATGCAAGTTATTAATTTTTCTTTCTAGAAATTCAAGGGTCAGGGGGACCACCAAGTAGACAAAGAGCTCACGGTAACCTTTGAGTGGGCATTGGAGGTATATACTCTGATGACACTAAAGCATACCCTCTCCCTACACAGGGCAAAGTTCCCTAGAATAGTCTGGTGAGAAGATGGAGGGCTCTGAGGGGGCGGATAGTCTGTCCTTCATCACTGCTCCCCTGGGTGAGTGGTTTTGTTTTCTCATCTGTAAGACAAGGTATCGACATTGTAAACATTGATTAGGACAGTCTTGGTACAGACCTGACATCAGTACTTACTAAATAAATGAGACTTCTTCATCTCCCCTGCCAGCTTTAGTATGTGAGGGCCTTTCTCAACCCAACTCCCTCCCCCCACCCCCAAGTGCGGTTGTCAGTCGCTTGGCCATGAACTCTCTTGCATCATTTTTGCGTCCAGGCTTAGTGACATTGAATAGGGCTCTGAGGTTGTCCATATTTTTTCAGTGTTTCTGTACTTGTTCTATTTTTGACCCAAAGTGTATTATTTATGTGATTAACTATTCCAGTGATTATAATCATTGGTCTTTGCCTCCCCAAATATCGAATTCAAAGTTCTAGAGGACTTTGTTTTAGGTGTGATAGACCTCCTGCCAATTACAAACAGCCAATTAGTGGCAGATAAACAGAATGGAACATGATGACATAGATCTTCTTTATACTAGCTTTTTTTAGGGTAATATTCAGAATAGTTCATTCCCATTAATAGGGTTCTAGCCATACATTAATCAACAGTTCAATTAGGGTTCACTTCTAAGAAAAAGGCGACTTTAGAACTACTTTCCCCTGTGAATTCTGATGGTCGCACTGTAGCGCAAGCTGGTTTTAGCTCTTGGTTTTGATTAAAATTTTTAACAAAATTATTTCAGAATAATTTTTCAGTGAATAGCTCTGAATATGAGTAGTTTATACTATTATTAATGTAGAAGATACAAAAATGTTGAGATCAAACTCTTAGTAGAATTGGAAAGAATATTTTTTTGAAATCTGAATGCTGCAAACCTAATATCATTTCCAATTGGATATTTTGGGTGCATGTGAGTGAGTTTGGGATAGTTTCTAGAGAGTTGAAGTTGCTTGCTAAATTAACTTCCAGAGATCAAGATATGAGATTGATGTTCTCGAAGTTCCATGAAAAGACCTTTATATCAATAAATAATGTTTCAGTCTTTTTCCTTCAACTGTAGCTACCAATATGCATACTGGAAACTAGCAATTCTAAAACAGCACCTTTTAGCATACACAAGCAATTATTATCTTTCTTTGGGTGATAAATACCTTCCTAAATGTCTGTATCATATTTACTGCAAGCTTAACAAATGGTATTTTAGAAAGGAGAATTTTCAGGATGCTATTGTAAGTCATGGCATGAGACTGCATTATCACACAGCCCCCTGTAAAGACTCCCTACAAAGGGAGGAGCAATAATTACTTCACTAGTTACATAAGGGAGTCATAGGTCTTCAGCATAAATTGATTCTGATTCATCAAGGATATTATTAAGCTGTCAAAATCTGTCAATATGGAGTGTGACAACAACATGTTAAAATTCCATTAAAAGGTCATTAATGAGGTCTTCGAGATCATGTTTAGCATTTTCTCTGGGTTCCTAATGGAACTTTTCCCAAAATGATTTAAGTCAGACATCTCATAAACTTTAAAGCTGTTAAAAGTTTGCAGTTGGAAAAAAGTATTAGTCTTTTCTGAGTTTTTTTTAGTTCCTATGTCAGCCAAAACGAAACAGCAGTTAAGTACAACCACAGTAATTTTCAAATCTTGACATTTACACCCATTATTTTTTAAATCTGGTAAGCTCTGAAGATGGGCTACGATTATTGTATATAGAGACTTAAACATTCCTCTACCACTAACAGAATCATTATTGAATTTTTGCTATTACTTTGATAGACTTTTTTTTCCGTAGAAGAAAAGGAAGTACAATTTATGATGAAAACTTAGTTTTCTTTCATTATACTGTCAATTGCTAAGATGAGTGGTATTTGCAAATGACAGTGTCCAACAGGAAAGTTAGTGCAGTATTTTTTTTCT